>DWNI01000064.1:0-15349 GCA_018250175.1 Alychna victa
GTATAGTGTAAAATAGTGATATCTATAGTGTAAAACTTATTTCATATCTACACCGTCTATGGTTTGCTATGCGAATATCTAAACATAAAACACAAAAACTTAAATGGCACTTGCATTGATTGCTTAAGCCTTTAAACGTCTGCGGTTAAATTATATTGTTGAAGTGTCGGCAAAAAAACAATTTTCATTCAACTTTAATGGTGTTTATATCGATCAGCCAATACCGATATCATCTTTTGAGAATAGACAAGGTGGTTAATCGATATTGATTTTGGTGAAACCTTAAGTCTTTTCGTTGTTCGGGCGATATAATATGGATAAAATCCGCATTGCGAAAAGGTACATACTTATAGATGTAATGGGTTCGGAGGGGAAACACGTCGATTCACTGCCTTAAATACCTTTTGTAAGAATAGTAATAATATTAGGCTCTGTTGTTCAATTTAACCCTATTTCCGACGTATTATTCTATATTACTAATATTATAAATGAGAAAGCTTGTGAAGATGTTTGGATATTTGGATGTTCGAGTTTCCTTCACGCGCTAACCGTACGGATTAATATGAAACTTGGTACAAAGATAGACCACGTGCATCATTACGTTCATTCTTCCGTTGATTAGTAGACTAATTATAATTAGATTAATTAGACTTATATTAATTATTTACGTTAGAACGGACTTGATCGAAACAGAATCCTGTTAATAAGTTCTTGTTAAAATATTAGGTGGATAATAGTGCGTTAACACAATACCACTAATAGCCACTAAGGCGTTAGGGGATTAATCCCTAGAAACATTTAAAAACACTGATACTGAATACTGAAAAAGGACAATTTCCATACAAATCTCTAGTGGGTTAAGTAAATAGGAGATAAAAGTATACAAGGGAAGTATTGACAAAGACAACCTGTCTTAGTTTTAAGTGTTTCGTTGTTTAAGAAATATTAGTTTTGCGAATGTCTCATCCGCGGACGGATTTTAGTTTTAGATATAAGATAACTTGGAGAACGTGAAAGAAAAATGTATTACAAGACATTACTGATAATCAACTCTAGAATTAAGTTTATCTACTCATAAAAGAGCAATTTATAATGTCCTTTCTCAACGTCTTATCTATGTTTATGCCAAATTTTGTCAAAATCGGTGCAGTGGTTTAAGCGTGAAAGCGTAACAGACAGACAGACAGACAGACAGAGTTACTTTCCAATTTATAATATTAGTATGGATATCGGAGTTTTCTATATTCGGTCTAAGGCTCGTACAACGTCTTAAATGAGATGTAATGTTCCGTAAGGTAATGAGAAATGAAGCTCCGCTAGCATTGTGGGAGCCTAATGTTTTAGGATATAATAAAGTCAATCTTTCTAAATAGTTTAAATGTCGAGTTTAGTATCTATTTCGTAGATAGAAAACCATAGTCTCGGGTCGTTAAGAAATTAGAGCAAAACCGTATCGGTATCGGGCAGACATTTCGTATTAAATTTATTGAACAACATCACATGTTATAATATAACATTGCAGTACTTATGACAGCTTAATCGTAGGTATGCGAGTTAAATTGTGCGTGCGTCTGCGCAAAACAAGGGACCACGTGGTCAGTTGTAACAATTACTCTCGCAATACTATCTACCGAAGGCATTTCCTACGACATACGTACTTAGATAATAATATGCACACTTAACGTGATTGATAAATTATTCCTTATATCAATATGTGTCTGATATAATTTCCCGTTGGTGATAAATTATTGTATTGCATATCAACGAATACTAATTCGTTGACCTATATAATTAATGGTCAGTGAACGGAATTTCTAAGGAATTCTCGTATTTTCTCGAATCTGTTTCTCGAAACTTTAAGCGAATGGAACATTACTATAACTAAGTACTGGTTTGAATCAAAGATTAGTGTAATTATTTGTTTATACTGATTAAGGTCAACGCGAGTAACAACTAACGACACAGCGGGCCTATAAAACACTTAGATTATTGCACAGTTTAATAAACGGAATGCTTCGGTGTCGTCTCATTTCCTGGTCATCTCCGACTCGTTATGATTTTATTGCATAGGCGAGTTTATTTACATAAGTATTTATATTGGTATCATTTTACGGAATAAAGTGCAAGAAGCCACTATTAGATTACACAAGCTCTCCAAGGAACATCTTCATTGTTTTAGTCGTCTAATTGACGAATGAACGCCACCGTTCGTCGAGCTGACGTCGACTTGCCGCAAAAAATGTAACTGTTGTTTGTATGCATTAATATGAGAATTAGGTATATGATACCTTGTTTGTTACACTTTGACGGAGCGAGGTTTTTTACACTGAGCGTAATTAAATGCTCCAACATAACGCTTTGCTGTAATCGTCCTCCTTCTTGATAGTTACGGAAATATTAATATTATTCAAACGTATTTATTTACTGGCGTGAGTTAGCTTTCCGCGGATTGGCGCGCTTTGAAAGGAATATAGTATAGAAAAGGTTAAGGTTAAGTCATAAATTTTTTATCTATGATCTTAGTTTAAGAGGTAAATTATATGCATCTATGTAGGTGTTATTTAGAAATAGTAGACTGATTAAAAAATATTTACACTTATAATGGTGTAAAAGAGTAAGTACAGTCCTGAATAACATGAGTTTTATTTCATTTATTTTTATGACAAAAAGTTCTAAATTTGAACATTTATAAAATTACTCAGAGAAAAAACAGCTTAAGTAGCCATCTCTATACCAAGCACTGACCTAATCGTTGAATATCCTTGAAAATAATGTACTACAATAAAACGTTAGTCATCAGTAGATCTAAAATAATCAAAGGAATCATTGCTACAAAAACCTTATTATTATTTTTAACAAAAAAAAAAATTACACCAAGTTTTTTTTTAATACAAAAATATTAGTCATCAAAAAAGAGTTAATAGTTAATAGTTTTCTGTAGCGAAGCGAAGTGAGGAATGGATTAGTATCCATGTAGTAGTATGTTTATAAGATGGCGTTGTGGTCTTGCAGCTATTTAAACTCCTGTTATGAACATATCAAGTGCTGTCAGCGCGACCGCAGCGCTAACACATCACGTGATATATACTCGGTTTCGATCCCTAAGGTGAAGGTCCTTAATTCAAATAATAAATGCACTTAATGATATGTGTCGTACTTCCTGAATTTGATAAAATCCTACTAGTAGATATAAAAGTCGGCATGTTTGTTAGTCCATCGCGCAAAAACGGCTGGACGGATTTTGATGAAATTTGGCACACATATCCTTTTTAACCTGATTTAACTAAGATGATACTTTTCATCCTGGAAAAAGAATTTGATGCCGTAGGTTGTGAGGTATAAGTTGGCATGGAAGCTAACAAACTAATCCAGACTTATTTAATAGATAGATTAATAAATATGATCGTAAGATAGATGAATATCTTTACATAATAAAATTGGGTAAATATATAATTAATTGTAAAATTATGTTAAATAATAAGTAGCAATTGTTTCGGCTGTGGATTCCTAATAATAATTTGTCTCTAATCAAAATGAGGGCGGGTTACTAGTAAAACGTATTTTTAATATATTTATACTAAGTTATTGAATATTAATTGGCTATAGTTATTAGCCAGTGGGCACTGGTTTGATATTATGTATTATTTGCCACTGCCTACAACGCCAGTATACACCTAACATATACATAATTAATAGTGCGTCTGATGTAAATTGTACACATATTACTTTGAAAGCGTAATTGGACATGATGAGCTGTGAGTGACCTAATCTGTCTATACCGATCATAAAACTAACGGGCTCAAATTTTCACGTTAGGTAAATAATGTGATGGAAGTTATGTTAGTAACGTAGACCACTAAATGTATAAAATTGGATACAGAAATTTATAAAACGTGAAAATTTCTATTTTGTATGTGTGTGTGTGTCATTTTCAGTGCAAATCACGCCCAAATGTTAGATAGATTTATGTCATTTTTAAATTTGATTCCTTAATACTTTCTTAATATTGTAATGGACTTCAATTCATAAGTCATATTCGAAAGAGTGACACGATAAAGTTATATTTTTTCCTTCTCTTTTCTTTCTTGGCCGGCAACTCGATGATGACGGTGTTATTGATGTCCAGGTGAGACGCTGAAGCAGTTCACCATCCAGTAACTTGTCTGCTCGTTTGTCAGCTGATTGCATTAAAATAACTCTGTATATTTGTATATATATGTATGTACTTATGTTTCTATTTATGTATGTATGTGTATCTTTAGTTACGTTATGTTATCTGCATGTTATTTGTTCATATTTAAAAAATATATTTACACGTTAAATCCACCTTTCTGTTAGATTTTCCAATAGCAGGTCAGCTGGAAGAAGTTTCCTTAGAAATAGGCAGTACCTTTTTTCCTGTTCTTTTTATTAATAATAAATATATGTTTACGTGAATAATAAAAATATCGAGACTTACCATAAGTTCCATTGTTACAGAGCGAGGAGCTGCGATCTCAGCTGGAGAGCGAGCAGCACTACTGCGCGGTGTACCGCACGCAGGCGGGCGAGGCGCGCGCGCAGCTCGAGGACAGCTCGCGGGCCGCGCGCGACCTGGAGCAGGAGCGGGCCAGCCTCATGCACCAGCTGCAGCTCGCCATCGCCAGGGCCGACTCCGAGGCCATTGCCAGGTAGGATTATGTTGCCAGATAAATATCGGGTGGTTGCAAAAGAAATTGCTAAGTTGGTTGTCTAAAAATATAAGTTTGGTGAGAAGTTATAATAATGTCAGAGTAAAAGAATTTTTATGGAAACGGATTACTCATCTGTTTATCTGTTTTGACAGAGTTTTTGATGAAAATACTGACTAAGAGTTAGTGAAAAATCTGGACGTTTGTCATACTACTATGGGTGAAGATCCAGAAAATGGAAATGTTTTTCGAACTCATTATCAAAACTGGCTAACATTGTACATCTTAAGTGCTTTACATCCAAACAGTTAAGTTCCGGACTTTAATATTACTGGTATTGTTTACCTTTTTTTTCGTTGGTGCATTTTTGTGTCTCTGAGTAGTGTCGTCACAGATGATAAGATTAGCCTACTGTCTTTAATCACTTCCATGTTGTCACCGCAGGTCGATAGCGGAGGAGACTGTGGGCGAGCTGGAGAAGGAGAAGACGATGAAGGAGCTGGAGATGCGAGACGCGCTCGCCGCGCACCGAAGCGAGCTGGCCGCACGCGACTCGCTGCTGCAGCAGCTGCGCGACCGCGATCACGAGAACCGCGCCACAATCGACCTGCAGCGGAAGGTACGCGACTTACATAGACCCGTACACCCATATGCGCTTGGACGAGTGGAATGTAGACACCACATCGGAAAGACCACATACTAGGTTTTGTTAAAGCGATGGCGTAATTTTTTCGACTTTTGAAAAGTGTTTGTAAAAACCAACTTTGAATAAATTTAATTTCATTTCGATGTGGTGAACACTAGTGTTGTACATAACAAGTCGATAACGTTCGTCAGGAGGTGGACGAGTTGCGTCGCAGCGGCACGGCGCTGGCGGAGCGCGTGGCGACGCTGCAGCGGCTGCAGGAGGACGTCGACCGGCTCACCAAGAAGCTCAACTCTGAGATTATGCTCAAACAGCAGGCCGTCAACAAGCTCGCTGAGATTATGAATAGGTCAGTTATATCACTTAAGGATAATCTAATGTATTCAATCTAATTTTATTTTATGTAAATAAGGCTGTAGTTTGCCTTTTAGTCAAATTGTTGATGAATGGTAGTTGTAAATACAGTGCAAGTTTCTGTAATTAGTAATTGACATATATCTCAAGAATAGTAATGTATTGTGTTTCTAGCTGACGTTAATTATGGAGATGAAAACGGCTATTTCATTTAGCCAGCTACATATCAAGTAGTACAAAGCAATTTTACTAATTATACTATTTTGAGTGTTCACAACAGATGTTATACATTGTTGGGTGAGTTTAAATAGTCTTATTTGAAGTTGATTGCAATAGATAATTAACACTTACATATAATACACTGAAATATTCCACTATATCAATAAAATAAGCCTTCCAATTATTAATTGTCACACAGGAAGGACATGAATCCGGCCACGGCTAAGAACAAGAGCAAGATGTCCGTGCGCAAGGACAAGGACTACCGCAAGCTGCAGCAGGAGCTGACGCGAGAGAAGGAGAAGTCCGACCAGCACATCTCCAAGCTGCAGCGCGACTTGCAGGACTCGCAGCAGCAGCTGATCGAGGAGCAGCAGACCAGGCTGCGGCTTGCCATGGAGGTACCATTACACCAACATATTATTTACTATTAACCAGCCTCGCGTTTGTAAGCAGTGATAATCTAGCTGTTTGAACGTTGGTCTCGTGAACGGTGAGACCTGAATTTGAATCAAGCACTCACAACAAATTTTGAAAAGTTATGTGCGTGTTGACAATGTTAATTCTCACTTGCTTTGGTGAAGGAAAACATTGTTAGGACACCTAAGAGTTCCGCTTCAAGTTCTTAAAGGTGTGTGAATTCTGCCAATCATTTGACTATACTACCCTTTAATTTTTAAGAGGAGACCCTACCCTTTCCCTAAGGATGACTGGTAAAGAATGCTGTTTAGCATAAAGATCGCCTTTTGTACGACTTATCTATTACGAATCAATAAAGTTTTAAATAATAATAAAGATCCAAGCCAAGTAGTGGGATAGTTAAGGGTTGCAAAGTAGAAACAAATTTAATTGTGCTTCACCAAATATGTTAGCAATAAATTAAAATTTCTATGTATCTTCATATTACTAACCCAATACCCGCACAATGTTCACAGGTGGACAGTAAAGACGCGGAAATCGAACAGCTGAAAGAAAAGTTGGCAGCGCTGACGAGTGAAACAGCGTCTCAGTCGTCAGCTGACGCGGAAGACGGCGAGAGCGAACAGACGCTTGAGGGCTGGCTCTCGGTTCCCTTCAAACAGAACATACGCCGGCACGGCTGGAAGAAACAGTACGTCGTGGTGTCCTCCAAGAAGATCATCTTCTACAACAGCGAGAGCGACAAGCAGAATACCACGGATCCAGTTATGATTCTTGATTTGAGGTTAGTCGTGATTTGTACTATTAGGTGATTGCAATATTTAATGATTTTACCGATTTTAGTAGTTTTTGTTATATTTTTCTAGTAGAGATAGTTTGTAGTAACCTAAAGTTCATTGAATTGTTACATTACACGCGAATGCTCCCGATCAGGGAGTGCATTGATGTAACAACTTGTATTTAATTGTGAACTGTAAGGGTACTCACTGATATCCTTCTCGAACCTGAAAATACTTGACTCATTGACGCAGATTATAGGGTATCTACAGCTGCACTATAAAAAATTCTAGTATTAATGAGGTGTCAAACCTAAACTTAGTAGACTAAATATTGAATCTTACAATGAAAAATGTTTGTTGTAAACTCAATACTAAGCTCAGAAATTAAAATGTTGTCATTGTTGTGTTACAGCAAGGTGTTCCACGTGCGGTCGGTGACGCAGGGCGACGTGATCCGCGCGGACGCCAAGGACATCCCGCGCATCTTCCAGCTGCTGTACGCGGGCGAGGGTGAGGCGCGCCGCCCCGGCGACCAGCCCGACACGCCCGCCGATACGCCCGACCACACCGGTCAGTAATCAATAAATAAAACTACACATTCGTAGATCTGCACTAGGATTCGCTCTGTCGTGGGTACCTTGGACAACACACACACCCAAACCGAGAACAAAGATTTAAACTTTTCATTTAAATTTTTGCCTTTAAATGGCATTGTAACCGTTGTACCGTACGGGTCGTCAGTCTGTGTAGCCCACCTACGGTTACTTTCAGTAATCTATCTGTCCATTACATTACATTAATAGATAATAATTAAAACTTTTGTGATTTTTTGACAGTTGCAAGCAACTGATTAGAGAATTATGGATACATAGAGTATTGAAAATGGTTGTAGTAAGTTAGCCCACTGCCTGTTTTCCGCATAGTTATATCAGACATGTGTTGCGATCTATATTTAAGTTACTTTTTTTTCATTTAGTTAAAAATAGTAGTTGTTCATCTATCATTCAATCGTCAAGTGTTCGAAGATAAGTCCTAGCAGAAATCGCCCTTATTACCAGCAACTAACGGCGACTACCGCATGTATCGTTGCAGGCAACACGGTGCAGCACAAGGGGCACGACCTAGTGAGCATCACGTACCACATCCCGACCGCGTGCGAGGTGTGCACGCGCCCGCTCTGGCACATGTTCCGACCGCCGCACGCCTACGAATGCCGCCGTTAGTATTAGCATGACACAACACGCCACTGTCACCATACTCCCTTTCAATAGAACTGACAAATCCGGAAAACTATGGCTCACTTACAATGACACTGAGTTTTCCGTTAGATAAGATCTAAGAATCCAATTAATACAAGTATAAACCAATCTTTGGACTGCCTGACATTACCACTGAAATGTGTATTTATCTAAATTAATTTACAATATCTTCAAGTTAAAAATGTTCTATTGAAAGGAACAACTTTTTCGCATTTGCTTATGTATGCATGTTATTGTTATTCTGCACATTCACGAGTATGCGTGCACGGGGAATATTTGCGTACGCGCGTTGGTACATAGAATCAAGTACTGGGATATAGATCCTTTGTTTTAGAGATAGTACGCGTTTTATTTATGAAAATAATTTACTGTGTGCTATTAAAATCTATAAAAACACTGGAACAATACTATCATGTAACTACAATTACTTCAAAGGAAATTAGTTGAAAGATAACTTAATTTTAAAGACAAGTGCGTTTGGTGAAGCAAAGCATCTTGAGTGTTCTTCATGATTTTCTGGTATGGTATATGAAGCTTGCCAATTCTTACTCGCCCAGCGTGTTGGACTATGGCCTGTGGCGTGACAGTTCCAAATCCAAAATAATTGTTGCATATAGGTTTCACTGATACACCTATGCACGTCACTTTTTTGATTGCATCACTGTTTTAAAAGTTGCTTTATCACGGAGGAGAAGCAAACTTTGTATACTTTCTCTTTCTCTTATCTGCACCTCAAGCCAATAGCTTTTACTGTTAGAGTTCATGCCAAACGATACCTTCACAACGGATGACAATGACAATGCAAAAATGCCGTCATCATTTTTTCGCATCGAATGCCATTGCCATACTTTTTTTCTAGAGAAATATTTTTTTTATATAAACTCCTTACTCCCTCCTCCACATAAAAGAGTTATATAGTTATGGGTTGAAATAAACGAATGAATGAATAAATAACATGAGCACTGTGTGGGTGGGTAGGTTGTCGCATGAAGATCCACGCGGAGCACGTGTCGGAGGGCGAGGGGGGCGTGGCGGCGTGCAAGCTGCATGCGGACCGTGCGCGCGAGTTACTACTGCTGGCGCCCGCCGCACTCGAGCAGCGCCGCTGTGTGGCGCGGCTGGCGCGCCGCTTGCAGCGACACGGATACCGCGCCGCGCACACCGCGCTCGCGCACATCGCCAACCATGAGCACGGGAAGCTGTCGCCGAGGTAACTATACGCACGCATGAACGCACATTCATGTACGCACGCACACACATTGCGATCGCACTTTGCCAACAGAGCATTGAACGAAGAAGTAATTGTAAATATAGGAAAAATTTAATAAATAATGTAAAATCAATAATATAGTAATAAATAATGTAGAAAAAAAAAGGATAATTTTTGATGTCCGTGATTTAATACAAAGCTACATACACACATGCACGCCACGTTCGCGCACATCGCTAACTACGAGCACAAAGTGTCGCCGAGGTAACTACACGCCTAAACACGGTACGCACACGATTAAGGTTTCTAGACACATGAATTTGTACATGAGATATGGCGATTTTTAATAAAACAACCCCTTTTGTGTAATTTCTACATATGTCATCCTGAATTATATTAGAGTTATATTGTCATTAAAATGTTAGTGTTCGATTTGTTGGCAGAGACTCGATGCGGTCTAACCTGAAAGCGGCGTATATGAACGCGTCTCAACGCAGCTCCACGCTGCCGGCCAACGCCAGCCTGCCGCGCCAGTGATACCAGTACGTCTACATCAGCTCAGTGTGATCACGCTCCCATACACACTCGCAACACTACCACAGATAGTTGAAAATTACTAACGACCTTTCCCTATATTCTGTGTAACTATTATCTTTGGCAAAGTTAGTGGGTGAGGTATCACTGTGACTTTTTGACAGTTGCCAGGTAACATACTAAGGATTATGGGTAGCAAGAGTATTGGGAATGGCCAGTTGTGATCAGATCTAATGCCCGGACATTTGAACAAGGTGACATTTACACTGGGAAAAATGTATCGTTGGCGCCAACCTTTATGGTCGCTCTGATCTATGTGCTACCGATAAATAAAATCAATTAATCAATCTACGCCATTAGATTACCTCATGAGCACACGATTGAAGTATATGGAGGTCGTGCGGTGGGCCGTGTTCAATTTTAGATAACTGTGAAACGGGGTTGCATTTGCGAGTTTCAACTTGTGACATAGTTCAGAGGGGTCTAAATGTTGAAACGTAATGTGTACTGACAATTTCCCTGTATTAGACTTATTGTACTGTATAAATATATGAAAGTGTGTACTATATAAGCGGGCAGAGATCTGTGGAAAAGCATGTTTTCAATATCGTTACGATGGTGCATGTTTTATAAGTTATATTTTATACTTATTTATACGCGACACGAACTTGTTGATTGTTACAAGTCCCGCGTGCTCCTGGACCCTCGTTGAGTGATCAGATTGTCGGATGACATGTACACGCATACATATCGCGGTTGGCTCTGGACGGACGGCTCGTACACGACTACGTGCAACCTAGTCTGACGGCCTTTGTCCGAATTGTTGTCTAAATTGATAAATCAGCGTCGCAGCTGTGATAGTATTTTATTTAAAATTATGTACTTATATATCTTGTTATGAACACCTCGGCGGCTGAGGGTCGGGGACCGCACTGCTCGTTGCTGCGGTCTGCTGTTATACTAATGCTCGTGCTGCCGAGTTAGATCTGAGACTTCGAGAAACATCGGCGTAACTTAAAATAAAGGATTTTCCAAATCTATCGCGTCGATGGAAAACATTTCGTGGCAATAAATTTATTTAGGTATTTGTGGTTTACATAAGTTGTTAAAAATATGAGACGACGTGTCAAATATATATAATGTTATCGAGGTACAAACTAGTAAAGTGTAGCAGGTTGGTTCGACACCGACACCGACACGACACGACACGACACGTCGTGATGTGTACGTCGCGGCCTACCTTTGAATCAATCTTTGTCTTCACGCTTCTGTTCTTGTTTTACCAACGCATTACTTAGTGGCTACGTAATCTTGTTATTTAATCTGTATACAATCTTTAAATGCTATGAAATTCTATATTTACGTTCGAATGATATCTATTACGTTTATGTAAATATAAGTTACGTTGTTTCGATATGATTTTTAACCGTTTTGTATTTCGCTTATAGCATACGTAAGTTTCTTATCAGTGGCACTCAGTTGGGTAAAAGGGTGTGTGAGGATATAGAAGAAAATTGACACCTCTGTTTGTTGTCGGTCTTTAAAAATACTTTTATTAAGTGGTAATATAGAAAAATATATAGAAAAAGTATCATGAACAAGTTTGGAAAAGGTTTTAATGCAGTGTTTTGAACCTAAATCGTTATTACTTTTTCGTTAATTACAAGCTGTATAAATTGAATTGAATTTCTACGAATGGTATGAAAAATATAAAGGTCTCATGTCACTGCAGCAAATGCGTCAGCTGGTGGTTGGACTGGTTGGTTTTCAATGACTTTTATCTGAAAAATTCTGATTCAACTAATTTGAATCATTTGTCTTTTTAATACAGAAATGCATAGATGTATCGTTTTAATACTCACATTGTGAGAGAGCCGAGCCCAGCTGTGGGACAGTTATTTGTTGCGATGATGATTTTAATCATAATTTACTACAACTGAGTGTCGTAGAAGCAATTTGTTGTACGTCTGGCTTGGCTGGCAAGTGTAGTAAGTGACGGGGTACACCTGTCTGTGTCCTTTGTCCTATGTGAGCGATAAAAGTGCGATGCGACCCAATCCGACCAATCACGTCCCTTTTGCAGCCGGTTCTATCGTAATTAAACTAATATTCCTTATTCAAATAAATAATCCTAATCAACAATTTTTTGATGACTCAAAACGAATTTTATTAGGACTAGAGGGAAAGGGATTGCTTTTTGTATGATAATATTTTTTTTACACATTATGAAACATTACGACAGTCGGTAATGTTAGTACAAAAATACATTGTTCATTATTTAATCATTGAAAATGTATGGGACAAAACAAAACTGTTTTCGTATCTTTTCACATATCGTCGTGTCGCAATGTTGTCGTTAACGTAGGTCAATGGGTGTGTGTCACGCGTTGTTAAACTGTGTGCGGATTGGCTTTGTCCTTCGTGAAGGACTTCTTGTTGCTGGCGACAATCCGACTGTCCGCATTCATATCGTCCGCGTACAGCGTGTATGAGTATTTAGTTATATAAAGGGTTAAATAATATCTTTTATTTCATGTTCATTCAAGAGCGTGCAATTTTTATTTTTATTTTTTTTTATTGATTTCTTATGTCATCAGGGTTTTGTTCGAGAATTTGTTTGAATTAAGTTAAAAAGCGTGCGCAGTCGGTTTACCCAGCTTCAAGCTTCGGTTGAATGAATCATTCTCACCTATTATTATCATATTAACAAGATACTTAAATTTATTTTTCTACTGAAATTTTATAACCAGAGAAGCATTTCTAAAATAGTTTTACAATACATTACAAGTATTACAACACATTAGGAACAATGACGACATACTGTCTGCCATATTTATGTAGCAATAATTGGTCGTTCGGAAATAGGACATTGGGTGGTTTCGTAGACATTGTTACTGATAGTTAGAGAATACCTATAATATGTGATATCTCCAGAGCAATTGTTAGTTAGAGGCCTTTATCTAATATTCATAATACTTGGTGTTGTAGTGTTAAATATTTGCAAAAATTATCGGGACATAAATGTCCCAGTTACCGGTTACAGCGCATCTACACTGTTTATAATGTCACTTTGCATGTTTTTTACTCGCTGATCTCTTGGTATTAATATACTGGTTGTGTATTGTGATGTCTGTTTGGTTTGTCTCCGATCCATTATACAGCAGGGGGACATGGAATTACGTTGGAGATAATAAATAAATTACTAGCAAGCTTTCTCCATTTAGTTCCCTTTCCGCCCTGCTGCGTGGCGCTACTAGCGCACGGAAGCTCTGTATATGGAAATGTCAATTAAGAGCTGTGTTTACATCCAGTTTATATGTACTGTAGAGATCAATTTGTAGTGGAAGCACTCGTACGTCCGTAGCTCTGAGCCGAGGATCTCGGACGTTTTCACTCGCACTGGTTATACAACTATACACCGCGCCCGTTATAACGGGATGCCATTTTATTAATTATATCTATTATACACACATTGTAATTAGATAATTTCAGGGACCTAAAACGTTAGAGTAAGTGCGGTTGACTGTCTTTTTAACAATTGCAAATTAACGAAGTATAGTGCCATAAGGTTTCGTTTACCGTTTCCGCTAGTTGCTCAAATTGTGTAGTTCTGCTGCTCCGCGCGTTACTTAATATTATACAGTTATACACTCCGTCGGGCTTCCTCAATACGGCATTGGTCAATTGTATAATTTATTCCGCGCCGTCGTATTCGACCGCGGACAATCCGATCCAGTGAACCTGCTGACTTGTTGGTAAATTTAGTTTGCTAATGTTAATTTTATAGAGTAATTTAAAGGCAATAATGATTGTTTAGTTGTACGCTATCTCGCGTCGTGAACGTGACGTGTTAGGTTATGTTGCTCTCGGACCACACTGGTGCCAAAATCATGTTCATATTAAAACGTTTAAAGTAAATATATACCTTGTTAACTTCTTGGCTCCGAAGGTTGTGTGAACACCAGTAACTGTTTAATGTGTATAATTCAGTAACACCAGTAATATAATGCCTTGTTAGATAGAAACTATATTACAATAAATTTCTTTTTAATCGTGATTTAAAAGTACAAATCGAGTTGTGAAAATACACTGTGTTTCACTCGCATGACGTCAGCTGGGCGTCATCGCCGCTCGTGTATATTGCTCCTGTAAACTATGTTATACATTTATACGCAAGACAATATGATAAATAAGTATTCGAAATATTAAATGGGATATGTGCGGATATTTACAGAGTATGGTTCCATTAACAATTGTTAGCGATTATTAGCAATATTGTATTAAAAATATAGTAAATTGCTGGAGCAAAACAATAAATGTATGTTTTTGCGAAGTCGTCCGGCACAGCGCGACACTTCCCTGTGATATTTGACGTGTCTACGGCCACACCCGTCGACGTGGTGCTACAGGAAGCACGCCTCGTTAGATGGTGATGTTATAATGTGCTGTTTATTATTGCTCCACGTACTGTTAACATTCCTCCACGCAAAGCTATGTTGAGTTTTGTTTACTTTAGGTTTATCGTGACCCACGTTCGATCCTCTCGCTTTTTATGTTTCGTAGGTGTAAGCTCCAATCTCTGTTCTTTATGTTACTGACATACGAATTTCATATTTACGTACTTAAGTGTCTGTTAAATTGCAATTCATCGTAGTGGTACGCTTATTTTTGAAATGCATTTTTTAAATTATATTTTATTAGGGCAGCTATTGCTTCGTTTTCGTGACGTCATTCCATCGTGTACCGTGAAATATTTTTGTTACGAATTTTTTGGTTATACTTCCATTGCCAAAGAAATTTTGGATTTTTATGTAATACAATACGGTTGCAGTTTATTTCTGGAGTCGATTTCCGCGCTTGTCATTAATATTATTAATCCAGTGTAACAATAATTATATTATCGTTATTTACTTTGCATAATTACAAGCTCACGAGAGGGTCGCGTTTCGGGAGTATTTTTCTCATTGGAGGGAGCGGATCGGGGGTGGCGGCTACAGAAATACTCCCGGGCGCGCCCTCGCCGCTTCGTGTAAATTATTTATTATCGTATAACATTATGGTTACATCTTATTTATCGATCTAAAATTGTAAGTTCCTAACTAGCTAGCTTCTCACTTGTAAAGATTACAACTAGCTTTGACTATGGTTTAGTTGTGCTGCCGATGTGAATGAGCTGAATCTATTGTTCAGACTTGGTTAGGAATTGATCGATCGTGTGGACTCCTAGCGTCTTGCAATACTAATACCACGTGCCTTAG
>DWNI01000065.1:0-14974 GCA_018250175.1 Alychna victa
ATGGAATTGAATTCGTGTGCCCCGATGCCACGATGTGGTATAGCGGTATAACGATCTAATAAATCGGGAGGATGCGGCGGTAAGTCAGGGTTCACCGCAGACATCGTAACTCACGCGCGCAATGTTCCGCGAAATCAATAGAGCTGACACTACGACATCGCGACATCGATGTGATATTACCTTTACCCGACATTACCTTACAATGTTACACATTTATTCACACACGTTTATTGTATTACAATACAATGTAAGTGTAATAAAATACATTCGGTTTGACGTAAGTGAACGTGTGTAGTAAAACGTTTTTTTATTATTACAGGTTAATGTTTGACTTAGGTTATAAATTTACTTTTCAGGATGCAAGAGTCTATTGCTCTTTGGGTCTAGGGCGACGTCATTAGATACAGCCAATTACGCTAATAGCCGGCAAAAGGTCAGACTTACCACTTAATGGTAAATGGCAATCATCGGAAACGTCACCAACACATTGTCGGCTTCGAAAAATGTTATAAGAAAATGATAATATTTTACATGTATTAAATGTATTTTATATAAAGATATAAAATAAGTTGACAATAATGTGGCTTACATTCAATGTAAAAATATTGCTTAAGTCTGACATACCTCACAAACAGCAAATATGATATTTATTCAACATACATACAGCTGAGTTGTTATTAATGTTGAGTGTATTTTTCATGTTAGCCATAACCCAATAATAAAAATAGGATTCCATTAAATATTATTTTCAAAAATGTCTTTCATTTAATTACAACTTTTTATTAAGTATATTATATTTCTTGTATGCAATTACAAAGTTAAGAGATATAAGAAGTCATTTATTGACTTTCGAGATTAGCTTGGAATGAGAATTACAAATATATATAACTGGTACTTCATATTTTATTTTACCCACATAACAAATAACGGATGCTCACAGTAGGACTCCCCATGTTGCAGGTGGCACTAGTTACACAAATGAGACATCATAATCACACTTATCCCAAAAAAAACCACTGGGTTAGGTCTTAGCTCTTAAGTCAAGTCAGCTGAACTTGATTAAGTCATAACTTCAGACTTCTTTCTAATGCAATTTTGGTGCCAAATAAATATTACATGAACATCCAGTTTTGTACATAGCATTGAATAGCCCGCCAACAGCTGTTTATATTTTGTATCTTCGAGAGTTGAGTGTGTTAATCAGCATCAGAATGTCTATTACCTCCTTTATTTTTCTTATATTTGTAGCATAAGGTTTTCATAATGAGTCTAAGATTTTAAAATTAAGAAAAAATAAAACTGTATCTCCAGCCAGACAAAGTAAACAGGACTCGCCACTTGCCCTTTGAACCCTCCCCCCAGCACAGATGACTCTATTTAAGACCAGACCAAACTTCTATTTGTCTAATTAAAGTCTAACTGAGCAGTCAAAAATCGAAACCCTACTCAACATTAAGTCACTACTCACTCGGTAACAAGATTGTCATACTTCTTTTAATAAAATTAAATGTAACGTATTATTATCACTTATAGTATACTTAATCATAATTCACACTTCATAGACACCAACTGTCAATCAAAGAATTACTAATGTCTTCTGAAACCATACTTCTTTCTTTCATAGAACAAGTCAGTCTTTGAACTACCCAAATTCACTATCTTTGGACAGCCATCCCTCTGAAACAAAACAAGCATTTAAAAAGTTGTTCGCTGATATGATATGTTTTTAAGAACACGAATACTGAGAAATACATACGTCCTTCTCCTGAACGGTACATTCTTTGCAGTAATAGGCGTCAGATACGCCGGGGCCGCCGCAAATAACGCATCGCCCCTGATACGAACCGTAATTGCACTCGTCGCAAATACGAACCAATGTACACGGACGTACGTACGAGTCACATATCACACATTTGCCATCACATTTCTCACATAGACGACCGATAGCTGGAAACAAACAGAATTACAAGCGTTATTTATATTCTTAGGTTACATTGCTTACAATATATTTCAAATGGCTTACCAACGCCAGGTTGCTTCCGGCAAAAAATAAGATCTGGATGATGCTTCGCCATTATCTATAGAACTTTAGATTTAGACTTAATTGTGAATGAATGGTAATTATAGACGCATATGAATAAAGATCATAAACATACACAAACGGTTAACCTAAAACTGAAATTAAAAAATAATCAACCACTTTTCATATTTTGACACTGATACTGGGAACTGTCAATTTAAGTCAAAGTCGTATAAGTCACAAAAAAGAAATATATATGGCTTCAAAGCCTGCCTTAACAGGTTGCATAATAGCCTACACATTATTTAAGGGTATATAATTTTCTTACAGGACATAGATAGCAGACATCTTAAAGGGCGAAAGTATGATTTTGATGATTGTTATTGATTTGCCATATAGATAGATATTGAATCTGTGAATTTCTAAATTTGACAACTATCAAAATGACATGGCATGTCAAAATTGTCAGTATTGTCACATTCATCACATTGTATTGTAATCAAATTTCACGTGCGAGTTATATTGTTAAGTTTTAAAACTTTTTATTTAAATGAATATCAAGAAGAAATAGAAAGTACAACCGAAGACAATGACCGCTGATAGTGATAATGAGAGCAATCAGTCAAAAGAAGAAACTAAAACTGAAGAGCCCTTGGAACAAGAAGAGGAAACGATAACTTTTAAAGACTTGGTATACAATTTTTAATTTTCTGTTGCTGTAGATTTTCAAATATTCGGACAATGTTTTAAATATGTATTTAGTTAATTGATAATTAATTCAATTCACCATTCCGTTGGTGTGGTTATAAATAGTATTATTTGAAAAGTTAGGTTATGCTGAATGTTCATGTTATTTAATGTTTCCAGATGCATATTTCAGTATTTCTATTAAATTTATCGATTGATTTATTGTATACCTAATGATTGTGATGACTTAACTTGTGGTCCAATTAACATTCTTCATTAATATTTTCAGGGTATAGTAGATGTACTTTGTGAAGCATGTGCAGAACTAAAATGGAAGAACCCATCAAAAATTCAAAAAGAGTCAATTCCAGTGGCTTTACAAGGAAAAGACATAATTGGCTTAGCAGAGACAGGATCAGGGAAGACTGGGGCGTTCGCCTTACCAATACTGCAAGCATTGCTTGAGAACCCTCAGAGATACTTTGCTCTGGTATTGACACCTACAAGAGAATTAGCATTTCAAATATCTGAACAATTTGAGGCACTTGGTAAGGCTATTGAAATATTAAATTTAAAGAGATCATTATGGTTAACTTTCCCATGACCATATATACTTGACCACCATATGACTTAGTTGTTTTAATGGCAACATTTAAATTTGTGTCACATTTTGTTTATACATTCTCGTTAACACTTGCAATGTAGTTTTCTAGAATATTAAAGGTGTATATTTACATCACAAGACTCCCTTGCTATCTCAAGGCAAAGTTATGATGATAGACAACATCGCCACTTACCATCAGGTGCAATTGTTGTCAAGCATTAACTTATTTTACGTAAAAATAACAAAAGTATATATTCATATGCTTTGGATTCCCAAAGCAGTGCATAAATAATTGATTCACTTGTCAAATTTAATATTGTCCTGTATGTTACATTTTTATAATTGAACTGGATTTACTGTGTTTCCTCCAAAGGAAGTCTATTCAAGTAAAATACAATTTTATTCAAATTTGGGTTTGTGATTAGTTAAAAAAAGTATTGCAGTTAAATTGTAAATTCTTTTTAGGTGCTAGTATAGGTGTGAAATGTGCAGTCATAGTCGGTGGGATGGACATGGTGGCACAATCTCTGATGCTATCAAAGAAGCCTCACATCATCATAGCCACTCCTGGTCGCTTGGTAGATCATCTAGAAAACACCAAGGGATTCAATTTGAAACCTTTGAAATTTCTGGTAATTTTATTTTATTCACTGTTATTATTTGCATTGTTAAAAACATAATGTTTACACACTGATGCATATCATTACTCTATGTTTCCGTATTATGTTCTTTAAATAGGCTATTAAAAAAAAACCAATCAATGATAAATGGTACAATCAATACTCCTGACACTCGTATTTTTTTTTAACTAAAGCTCTCATTCTAGTATGGTACAATAAAGAGAACATAAATTTCTGTTGTAACAATTTTCCTTTTTTAACCAGGTAATGGACGAAGCTGATCGCATACTCAACATGGATTTCGAAGTAGAAGTAGATAAGATTCTCCGTGTGATTCCCCGTGAGCGTCGGACGTATTTATTCTCTGCGACAATGACCAAAAAGGTGCAAAAGTTGCAGAGAGCGTCATTACAAGATCCCGTCAAGGTGGAAGTGTCTACTAAGTACCAGACGGTTGAGAAACTCCAGCAATACTATTTGTTTATACCTGTCAAGTATAAGGTTAGTGAGATTAGGTTTTTTACTGAAGTTATTTGACTGACAGAGGAAATACAAGTGTGAACATCGGTTGCGCACTCTCCTGATTACCGTGGGTTGTATTGAATAAAGGGGGGTTTTGCTGAGTGCGACCTTTTTTGCCATTTCTTAAAGGATACTTACTGCAGTGTTGTATATATACATATATTTAAGGCAAAATCTATATTTTTCCTTCTTTTTCTTAATTAAGTTTATCTTTTTTTAAACAAACAAGATCAAAGAAACATGTCACATACATTCTTTATTGCCAACTTTTTTTCCAGTTTGTTGGATATTATCTGACTATGTAAAACTCTTCCAGGATGTATACCTGGTGCACATCCTGAACGAGATGTCAGGCAACTCGTTCATAGTGTTCGTGGCGACGTGTGTGGGCGCCTTGCGTGCCGCATTATTGCTACGCGCGCTCGGTGTTCCCGCGGTGCCGCTGCATGGACAGATGTCGCAGCAGAAACGACTCGCCGCACTCAACAAGTTCAAGAGCAAGAGTCGCTCTGTGCTAATTTGTACCGATGTCGCTTCTCGGTGAGTTTGTGTGCTATGTATGTGATACAGGCATGCACACACACGCTTATATACACCACACACACGCACGCACGCACGCATGCACGCACGCACGCACGCGCACGCCCTCGCGACTGCGGTTTACACGTCATGGGAATAACATATATGAATAAATGTAGACAGGTGCTGCCGTCTCATATGTATGATGGGCGTGGTATTTGCCCCCTCCCTTGACAGTTTCTCTTACAACCCCAGACTCAAATGGAAGTACGTGGTAATTTGGCATTAGGTAACAATTACAAACAATACATGGGTTAATAGCTGTACTAAGAATCCAGTATCCAATGAACTGAGCCTCATCGAAGCAGGCCCATGGCACCTTCTAATCCAATCATTGTGGTTACAGTGGTCTAGACATCCCCCACGTCGACGTGGTGATCAACCTGGACATTCCGCTCCACAGCAAGGACTACATCCACCGCGTGGGCCGCACGGCGCGAGCAGGTCGCGCGGGGAAAGCGATCACCTTTGTGTCCCAGGTTGGTCCAATGTATGGTTTAATGTTTATGGGACACTGTCTATTACATTTTTGAGATGAAAGGAACTCCATGCTAAGTCTAAATAAACCTTAACATGTGGCGTAACTTACTAAATAATGGACAAGTCTATGGTGCCAGGTCCCACCTGTTGTAGGTCGCTTGGCTTCACTCAGTGTAATCCCAACATTACTTGCATGGTGACAAGGATATTACTTTTTAATTACCAACCTCCTAAAATCTACCGTAAATTGTTTAATATATGTCGGTCACATTATTTAAGAACCAGTAATTAAGCGGGCCCCCGCTCACTTATCGTACGACATTAAACAAAGAACAAACAAATCTAATACATAAATGTTAACTCCAATTTATCGAACTTATATGTTTAATAGAGAATGCTTGTGGTATTTCAGTATGACGTAGAGTTGTACCAGCGTATAGAACAGCTGATCGGCAAGCAGTTGCCGCTGTACCCAACGGAGGAGGGAGAGGTGATGGTGTTGCAGGAGAGAGTGGCTGAAGCGCAGCGGCTCACTAAAATTGTACGTTATTTTTACAATCATACTAAAAATAATAATGCTACTAAGTACAATTTGGACAATACGATGACAGATGATCAATTAAAGTTTAGCGATAGAATTACTATGTATTTTGGAACTATTGTATTCAAGGTATCTATTTAAATACCTTTAAAGTAAACAATAAAGGGTATGAACGAAAAAAATGTAATAGTAATATATCAACACAATGTTTTGTATGTTATACAAGTTCATAGCAAAAATATGATTTTTATCGGTCTTATCTCATAATTAATCATTTGTGTATGGTGATCTTGCGGAGTCCAGTAATCATTTTACAGGTATTCTATAAGTGTATTCATCATTGCTATGAGCAACAGTTATTTTTCGAAGTAAGAAAGTAATGTGAAAATATTTTGTGTATAGGAAATGAAAGAGCTAGAAGACAAAAAGGGTGGTAAAGGTCGTAAGCGGACGGCGGAATCCGACGACGACACGGAGGAGGCGGCCGGCGTGCGGCGGCGCATCAAAGGCAAGGGCGGGAATAAACGCGGCGGCAAAAGGAAACGCTGAAATATATATTTGTATAACTTGATTGACGTTTTATTTCTATTTCCATAAACCTTCAACAAGACAATAATTGAGAACAAAGATTGATCTGTTTCTGCCTTGGCAGAAAATCAAACCCGAATCCCATTGCTTCGCAAGCAAGATCACTACCAAATGGACTAACTATCCATATATAAAAATACTGTGATTTATAAATACTACGATAAGTGATCAGGGTGGCGCACATATACTTAAAAACTATTCTACGTATTCTTAATATGAATTAGCAATTATTATTATCGGCAGGTCAGCATAACAATAACTCACACGTATTTCAATTCTTACACGCTTTGACATCGCCCTGCGCTGCGAGCTTGCCACGAGGCATCGATGTAGATTGGTTAATAAGTGTGCGTTATTACAATTCTCATTAATGTACTATGGACTGTGTTTAATGAAGTTCTTATAAGTTATAGCTTTTTGTTTTGTACACCTAAGTCACCAATGAACATAATATTTTACAATTTATGCACAATGGCTGTAAAAATAATTAAGCTTATCAAGTGCGTTTAGCTACTCTATGAATGTCAATGTCATTAGCAGCATATGATTGTCAATTTTTTTTATTTTGACACGTCAGATTTTGCCTACTCATATTATCATATTGTTTTTGCTTGATATAATTAAATCGACTACCTATTTAAACTCTTAGATAAAGTGCTTAGTAGTTTCTTTACTAGTATATACTTAATAGACGGTTGAATTAATAATTGGTATTTTAAGGTTATTTATTTATAGACAGAACTTACGAAACCTTTAAAATGGAATTTCCTACGCTCGGCGAGCATTGTCAATACGAAAATTGCAACCAAACTGACTTCCTGCCGCTGCAGTGTAAGTGCGCGAAGGTATTCTGCAGAGTTCACTTCAATGAACACTGTCTCTCCGGCCAGTGTGAATCGGCGCCAAAACCGCGGGAATTCGAACTCAAAAATGATGATCAAATATTCCGATGTACTTCAAGCGGATGCAGGAAAGGAAACCTTCATGAAATGCTTTGCAATAAGTGTAATAAACACTTTTGTATTGATCATAGATTTCACCCGTAGGTATCGCTCATAAAATCTCAAATCAGTTGTTTTTACTTACTCTATAACTTTACTTGGGTTTGTATATTATTTATTATATTCCAGTTCATGTCCAGAAATAGATGATGAGACAATGGCAGCTAAAATAGAGCAGTTTGAAGCTCCTCGGAGACAGTTTCAGGAAGCCAATAAACATTTACAGGAAAAGGTTAGTTGGCAGTCAACTCTCTTAGAGTAAAAGTTATCCACTTAACATTATTTAAACTTAAAATGGTCTTGCATAGTCAGTGAGGCTATAACAAGATTATAATGTTTGGTGCATGGACAATAATTATGTTATCTGTGTTAAGTATGTGGGCAAATGGCTACAGATCTATGTAAGGAACCTAGTGTCTATTATAGAGTGCTGCTGTCACATATTAATGGTTAGGTGTAAGACCTTTTTTGGTTTAGCTTAGGTAAAGCTACTTCAAGTATTTAGTCTGCCCATTATATTCCTAAGTGGTAATGTTTTTGCAGTAATTGTTAAATAAATTTAAAAAAGAGTTTCATTTCAGATTACAGAAAACATTCGGAAAGCACTACAATCATCGACGAAAGTTAAAACAGCCTCTAAAATTCACCTAATGCGAGTGAAGCAAAAGGCTCTCGGGAATAAAAGCATTGCTGCAAAAGACAGGCTATACTTCGCTATAAAGAAACCTGTGAATAATGAACCAAAACCGGTCAGAACAGTCGAAGATATAGAAAACATACAGGTTATAGAATTGGTCAACTTAGAGCCAGATTTGAAAGATACCGTTCCAGTGTTCATCTGTGCAAAATGGAGTCTTGGAAAGGCTATCGATAGTATATGTGATACTTGTAACATAACAAATGATAATAATAAAATTGGTGATACAAAACTCAGACTCTTTAGGCAATTAGATGGATATTGTATAAGCCCTTCGAAAATGAATGTAGAATTAGCAGAGTTAATGGCTAAAGAGGTTTTATTAGAAGGTGATAAGTTAGTCATGGAGCATATCTCTAGTGATATTATAAGTGGTTTGGATGATAGTACACATATTTTTTTGAGTTGATACTTTATTATGGAATTAACAATTGTAAGAGGACAATATTTATTGTTTATTAAATGCATTGATTACACTGCTTTCTATATTTTTTCCCTTCTATCATCAACATCATCGCAATCTATAACTTTCCCTCTGTTGGGCTCGGATCTCCTCTCACAATGTGAAGGGTATATGCCATAGTCCACCACGCTGGTAAAATGCGGATTAGCAGACTTTACAACACCTTTGAAAACTTCATGTAAGACTCAGGTGTGCAGGTTTTCTTACGATGTTTTCCTTCACTAAAGCAAGTGATATTTTTTTTCCTTCCCCTCTATAATCTGATCAAATTACATCACACTAAATATGTGACAGGCGGCATGGAAATACAATATCAGGATATGACATTTTTTTGTGAACATGAATGTTTGTTCTGGCCAGGCTTCCTACCTAGGACCCTGTTCTTACAAGCTAGACACGTTACCAATTAATGGCGAAATAAAAGCCAGTAGTAATAAATAATCGTATAATAATATCAGTAGTTATTCTAAAATTACACCTAAAACACTTAAAGCAACGCCTCTCCATTTTCTTTGACTTGTGAATTCGATCGATGGTAGTCGACCAGCGGCAGTAACGGCGCCGGCGCCGATTGATTCGTATGCGCGGTGGGAGGTGGGGTCGCCGCCAACTTATACTTCTCCACCAACCAGTTACATTTCCCTGTCCTAGCTATTAAAGTTATGAGATCCCGTCGATATTGTTTTGTCAAAATCGCGTAAAGGAACGGATTGGCGCAAGCGTTCAGTGGATAGAAGAACACGAGCAGTACTTTCCCGTGGCTCACGTCTACTAACGGCACCCCCGCTAGAGCCGTCGCTCCGAAGAACGCCACAGGCGCCCAACAAAGGAGATCGGTCCCGATCAGTAAAGCCATCTTATTCGCTATGCGTCTCTCTGCTGCGGCGGCAGCGCCTCTTCCTCCATAATTTTCTCCGCCGCCTCCAAGAGACCTGTATATCTGAACGTAGCATACCACTATCGTCACCCAAGCGATCGCGTTGGTTAAAAATAACGAGCCTTGGTACACCGCGACACCCACGCTTTCACTCTCGACCGGCAAGCAAATCGACGTCGAGGAATAATCCGAGACTCCAACCAGAGGCAAGCCTGCCATTAGTATAGAAAACAACCAACCTCCGACCATAATCTTCGCAGCGGACATCAAAGAAATCCTTCTCTCCAAGTAAATCGCGTAGGTGATCGCAAACCAACGTTCCAATGTGACTATTGTTAGTGTAAATACTGATAGCTGTCCAGAGAATACTGATAGGAACCCGGCGATCTTGCAACCGACGCCGTACTGCCAATCGTAGGCGTAATTGAAGAATTCGCCGTAGGACCTTAAGTCCACGACGGCTATCATGAAAAGATACAATCCTGTACAGAGATCTGAGAACGCTAGATGGCACATGAGGAACCTCGGGACGGTCAGTTCCGTGTGGTTGGTTAGCAAGACTAGTAACACGGCGGTGTTGCCGACTACGGCTGCGGTGATGACGAACCAGACACTGGCTCGGAGCCAGGTCCAGCCCATGACATCTTCGCAGGGATTGAGGTCGTTGGGTAGCGGCGTGCATTCTACTTTTCTCCGACTGAAAAGGAAATAGCAATTTGTAGAAAGATTACTATTGACGGAAAGCATTAGGTACCTTCAACAAAAGATTGCTATCTGGATGTGATTGAATGTGTTTAGGATGTTCTCTCGTAGGATTGCATATGCTCGTATCAAGTACTTATGAAGGGTAGGGTGTGTCTTATATTTTTGTTGGAAGCTGTCGTTCAAGCAGGTTCCCTGACGATTAAAAATATTTCCTCGATCATTTTGTTAGTTATATAAAGTGAAACCTAACTACATTGACCCTTTCGAATTTGAATTACCTTAAGCTAAAATTTCCGCATTTATAAGCAACTTGAATCTGCGTATTGTTTACAAGTTCATGGAAGTCTCCTTGTTCCTCGTCTTCGAAGCTGCCTGAATCAGCGAAGTAATCATCATTTGGAACATTATCATATTCTTCACTAGTAGTTGCAGTGGAGTCGTCTTCTAGAGCCCTAAAATGGTGAAGCAAATCTTGACAAATTTGTACAGTTTTCGCAGCATTGACACAATTCATTATGTTTTAATTCTCAAACATTTTAGGCTTTATATTCCAAGTTGTTTGCAAAACTTACTGAAAATCCGGCGTTAATTTTGAACTCAACGGCGCCATAGACCGACGCTTCCTTGGCAATGTTGTTTTTATATTTTTAGCTTGTCCACAACTCTGAAAATAATTTATTTATATTTACATTCATATAATGCAATCACTCAATAAGTTATCGACATAGAAACAATTTGTCAATTGGCAAGTGCCCAGAACGATAACATCCCGCCAAACTTTGTGTTCGCGGGAGGAAATTTCTAACGAGTGTTAACAACTTTTGTTTTACAAGTATTTTTATTAATTTTGTTTTTTTTTACACAATCTACGTGGTCGATTGGAGTAATAGGTTTTCTAAAGTTAAAAAGAGATGAAAAAAATTTCGCAATTCTCACTTACTCGATTTTGTGGTAAAGTAAAGATAATATCATCCTCACACCCGGGAGACAAGATTCGGCCGAGATCTATTCGGAAGAAGATTGAACGGAAGGAAATTTATAACAGAATATATATATACCTGTGCCATGAGAGCCTTCTGTGTTTCATACAGCGCATGCCTGGCTGGGTTATGTCGCTCGGGAAACGCAAAAGCGCAGCAGTGGAAATGATGCGTCAGGTAAGCTCTTTGTAAATTCTAAAAAATAACGATTAACGTAGTCATAATATATAAAAGATATAAAAACATATAAAGTAGCGGCCCCAATATACTACCCACAGGTACATCTGTTCAAGATTACTTTATTGTAAAATTATTTTTCGTATATTTATACATGTTGGCAAGTAAGAAATTTATATTTTTGCTACAGCTACTAGATAATGTAAGTTGTTTTATTAACGACTTTGTAACAACAATGATGTAGCTATGATTCCTGTCAAAAGCGTTATTCAATTACCTGAAATTCATAAATAGAAGGGACGTACTTCAGTGACGGAGTCTTCTCTATCCTAAGAACCTCCAACTTTTCTAATCCCTTCGTCGGTATAGAAGTTATTGTTGTAACACTTAGATCCCTAAAAAGTATTATTCGTATTATAACATGCTCTTTAGTTTATTGACAAATGTGAATTGTGCCTTATAAAGTTACTTACAGCTGCCTTAGCAAAAGATTGTCAGCAAACGCCATTTCATCTATCCTTCTTAATTTAGTGTTGCCTCTGAAACTCCTGAAATTATAAAACAAAGAACGATATTCAAGTATCTAAATATATAATGTGATAAAATTTTAATATTTCTGAGCAAATATAACTTAATGTTTCAGTTATATTAAGTACATGACACCGCTCATAATGTCCTAAATAAATGTTATATTGTCAACTAGCTGACCCGGCTAACGTTGTTTTGCTATATACATTAAAAGTTTATAATTCTAAAATAAAAGTAGCGTAAGATGCTTCTTATTACATCAACTATCTGCCAGTGAAAGTCCCGTTAAAATCGGTCCAGCCGTTCCAGAGATTAGCCGGAACAAACATACAAACAGACAAACAAAAATTGTAAAACAATATATTGTGGTATATGTGCCGTGTAAACATACATATGCATTTAGTAAAAAGCGGTTATTTTAATATTACAAACTTACACTCCAATTTTATTTACTTGTATAGATTTAATAATTCTTACCATTACTTGACATAAAATTGATGTAATGTATAAAGAAAATGCTTGATATTATAACTTAATACATTTTCATTAACTTATAAATGTTATGTTTCCACGCATCTGTAACTGACCGCATGACCGTAGGAACTTGATTCGAGTTAAGAGAGAGTCAAAGCGTAGATAACCTAGCTCGTAGACCTATGACCTAGCTATAAAACATGTAGCGAACCTAGCGACCGTTCTTGTCTAGTTCTGACCTAGACAATAGTCTATTTTTATACCACTAACTTATGTCGACCAACTTTAATCACGGCCAAATATAACTTTGTATAAAGAACACTACATTTTTACTAAAAACTTGCGATTACCTCGAGACTATACCTTACTTTGACTATATTTGACGTGGCGTTTCATAGTGATAGCTGACAATCGAGCAGATAGGCCACATCGGGTTGATAAGAGGTAACTGCCGCCCCAGAGGGAAGAACGACGAATCTCAGAAGCGTCGCGTATCTCATGGTCAAATTGACGACGGTGGTAGACAGTAACTTTGCTACCATTCATAAGCTGATTAAGCTGGTTGTTACCAAACCTAGCTACCTCTAATGAAGAGACCACATATTTTCGTTACAATAATTTCAGAGTAAGTATTTTTTAAATAGAAACCCAACCGACTTTCTAGTTTAAAGTGTCATCAGTCAAGCGACAATACGAACTCATCATCATCGTCATCATAATCGCAACCCATAACTGCCTCACTGCTGGGCTCGGGCCTCCTCTCACAATGTGCAGGGTACAGGCCATAGTCCACCACGCTGGCCAAGTGCGGATTGGCAGACTTCACAACACCTTTGAGAACTTTATGGAGATCTCACAGGTGTGCAGGTTTCCTCACGATGTTTTGCTACACCGAAGCAAGTGATAATTAATTTCTAATAAATAAATAATTAATTTCGCACATAATTTGAAAATTAGAGGTGCGTGCCAGGGTTTGAACTCAGGCCCCCCGCTTCGGGCGACCAACGTTCAACCGCTAGGCTTTCACTACTATACGAACTAATTATACATATTGCCCCCAATGGACACGTATGAAGACTCTCCATAAAGACTAACCAGGGTTCAGCTTATCCATCACACGACAGATCTATGTGTGTATTCATTCAAGTACACACACATGCACAACTCAGATATATTGAGCACTTAAATAAATATGTCTTGTTACCCGGCGCTATTAGCAGCCGCTGATTGTCAGTTTACTCAGAGCGACATCAAAGGCCACCCCCATCTGCCTACATTATACTCAATTACGCATGATATAACTGGAACGTGTAACCATTGTAATTTATAATAATACCCAGATAGGGCAAGAACATCTTACATCATACAAGTAATTACAAGTACTCGTAATGAACCACATGGTTACAAAAAGTCAAAAATATTGATACCTTCGTGTTTATGGTTTTTGTTTATACACTACTCATTGCCCGCTGCTTCGCCCACGAAAAATGTAGTTTCTTAAAGACATTTTGTTCGTCCCAAGGAAAACTTTTCCCTGGTTGTTATAATCCATGTGAATCTTATGGACTAGGAACTCTCACGAGTGTCCCCAGAACACCGTAAGAAAATTTCATTACAATCTGATCAATGGTTTCCGAACACATAGGACAAACATACAAACAATAATTTTTATTTGTATACAAAATGAAGGAAAAAAAATATGGAAATTATTAAATTTGTCGAGAGACGAGGGAAGCTTTTTGTCTAGTTTAATTTATTACTTCAAGATATCAGGCCCAGGCCTTACTGCTTCATAACTTTCTTTACAAAGCAATGACCGCAAAGCTAACGTGCCTCACCATGCAAACAGAATGTCACCAAGCATGCGTGCTTAGCTTCTGATGTAATATCAAGGCATACATTATATTTTTAGAGCTCGCATGATGCAAGGTCCGACCAGCCTTGCCGCTTACTGATCAGCACCCACTGATCTACGATGAGTTGAGCTAGGCTTACGTGCGGCGGTCTCGCTTACATCTCGGAGCGTGTTTCACGGAAGGAAATTAATACTTTGCAATCCCCGCATGGAGGATACGTTATCGTCAACAATGTATTAATTATCATGTCGATATGATAATGAACTTTAATTAGACGTGTTATAGCATAAATTTAATCGAGGACCCCGTAATCCAGTTCGTAATAACCCTCTTACAGATCGCCTAGGTTTTGAGATCAAGTTATTATGGATATCTATTGCTTTGAATCTTGGAGTCTTGGTCGTTTATAATACAATAAAATTGAACAAGTTGAACATTCACAGTTTCAAGTCCACAAGAAATTCAAAAAGAAACGTCCAATTGCAAGCTATGCATTTACTTATCTATTTTTTCTTATTAAAAGAATACAGATGGAAAACTTAACTCAAATAATGCAGTAAAATTCTATTGAACAT
>DWNI01000066.1:0-14969 GCA_018250175.1 Alychna victa
GTTTGAATAGGTGAGCCCGTTCTTGAGTTATAAAATTACAACGAAAAGTGGCATTGATTTTTATATATATAGATTAAGCTACAAATTTATGATCATAAGATCTAAATAAGTATTTTGTCTTCTTTAAATCAATTCTTGACAAATGTTTTACTAACAATAAAAATATTTTATGTTCAACATATTTAACCTATATTATTTGCTTTGTGTGTGATGGCTAAATGTAATGTCGTCATGTATGATCGACATAGTGTTGGACATCACTTAAGAAAAAATAAACAAAACGGTGGCCATTTGCTATAACACGTCAAATGTAGGGGGGTCCTGCGGAATGTCATCACCAACTTGTCATTGAATATTTCTGTCATTTTGTATGGAGTAGCCTATCCAGTTATATACAGGTCAGTGTGTATAAAGGTAATAAGTGACAATAGATGGTGCTGGCAGCATGTTGTAACTGTTATAAGAAAAAGTAAATATGAAAGATTGTCAGTCAGTCAGTTTGATTTACAGTGATTTACATGTATTTTATTATGATATTTAAAGTGTTTGAAGAAATGCAGTATTGTTGTTCATTCCCAATACACAATAGCAACACAGCAAGGATCAAGATATTGTTAATAATGCACAACAAAGGGTAGAAGATTGCCCAGGACTGCAGGGTCATAGTGTTGGCAGTTAAGGAATACAGATGTAGGTATATCACATACTTTATTGACTGTCCTCTTGTGGTCGGAGAAAACATGCTCCTGCTTGGAGCGCCCGGATCGACCTAGGTTCCATACCACCACCGCTCCATTGGTTGCAGCTGTAGCTAATGTGTTTTCTGGAAAACAACTTCACCTTGACTTTTAATTTTATCAGTTCACTACTTCAAAAGTTAACCTTTTTTCTACTGATATTATCAGTGTGATAGTCTGTGAAGATGTTTTGATGTTTGTGTTTCCTTCACAATTTAATTGATGAGACATTTGGTGCACAGATAAATCACATCCAGGAATAGGACATAGGATTGATTTCAACATTTATATATTTGTGATTAAATTAGACATCAATGGTTGAATGGATTTGAATGAAACTTTGCACTTAGACGGACCACATCCTGGATCATAACATTATTAAGGAAATAGGTTCCCTTGGGATGAGTCCAATACTTTAGTCTAGTTAAAAGTTAAAGAGAGGAAAAAAATAAAGATATTTAAAACCCAAACACATTATGTGAATAATACTTAGAAAATGATATTGTCATGGGGCACAAGAGTTAAAGGCGAGTTTCAAAAGATTGTCAATTTGCCCTGCCAACGACACAGTGTTGAATCGTACCTTCAATAGAGCTCCATGCGACATCAATGGAAGAAAAATTTAAGTTTAAATTTTTCCCAACTCTCAAATTGCACACTTCCGAAAATTCATTTTCGCCGATTGAAAACACTTTAAACACTGAGAACAAAAATAAAAGGTATCATTACTTAAATTCTTAACGTATTACTAAGTGTTACGATTACTTCTATCTATACTATATTTACCATTTCGGCCGGCTATAACGACTTGTGTACAGTCCTTGTTCAATGCCAAAGCGTTAGCGGGTCCCTCCTGGGAGACGCAAATAGTATTCGATGGAATCATTCTTGTATCTTCATCAGGATGTAAACAAAGTGTTTGTTTGACTTATCCACTATATAAACGAACCTATGTGACCAACATTTTATGTTTACCAAGGTACTTTGTGAACTCTCTTACTGGAGTAAGGCAATGTTTAAAGTTCCTTATTATCAACATTGAATTATTTATTACAAAAATACGTCCTTCTTCACACGGTGATGCAAGAAAATTATATATTATTATTATCACATTGTTATCGTGTTTCTGTTTCTCTAACTGTAAACAAATTGTCAATTTTGACTTAGTCATTGTCACAAATGACAATTACCATTGATGTCATGTCAATAAACGTCATATTATTGTAAACAATTTAACATGCTGTCGTAATAATAGTAACGATGTTGTTACTTTTGATATGTATCATAATTCATAAAAAGTTTTGGAGTTAAAAATTAAACATTAAAAACAATCAAAATTAGTAAACCAAAAATGGGCATCCAAGGCAATGCCATGAAAAGATTAAAAAGACCAATTGTCAAATTGACGTTTGTCTTATCAATCAATCAATCCAAAGCAAAAGCAACGCGAAATACGATCCTTTTTCGATGAATTTGGTTTCATTTCAATAATAAATGGTTAGGAATAAATTATTAAAGAGTTATATTTCAATTAGTATGTGAAACAAGTATTTACCGTAATAGACAATGGACGGCGGTGATCGCATTCTGGTAGCCGCAGGGCTTACTGCAGCTGTTGTGGTCGGGGCATTCGTGCTGTGGGGTCCAGGGGGAGCTCCGAAGGTGCGCAAGCGGCGGGGACAAATCGCTGGACTGCAAAACTTAGGCCGAACGTGTTTCTTGAACACTCTGCTGCAGGCATTGGCAGCGTGTCCTACTTTCATAGAGTGGCTCAGAAAGTACGCCAAATCTGATGGACACAACAGTATGATCACCACCCTTTATACTGTCATTGAAGGTATGTTTTGTAGTAAGTTTTATTATAAGCAGCGATTATAATCAAAATAAAAGTAACAAAATAGACGTTAAATTAAAAATTGGAACTTTAGTATCATTTAGTAATATTCTAAAGAAAATTCTGAAATTCCAACTAATCGAAACTAAAATAGTGAAACGGATGATCTGTCTAGTAGTACAACAAACTTTGATAATGATGAAGAACGACTATTACAGCTAGCCTATCGAACGACCTAAGTTAGCTAGCCGGGCGACGCGGCGACGAAGCGACATATCCTACAAGCGACTGCAGCGACCGCAGCGACGGCACTGGCGCGAACAGATCCCGTACGAGAGCAGCTACAGATACACTAAGTAACAAAACATTCACACAGATAAACGAATTCAAGTAACCGTTTAAGAGTTAAGTTTAGAAAATCAGTCTCCATGAACAGGCCATTTTTTCATAATTTAAGTACGTTACATTATTTTACAGTTGACGAGCCACAAGCGATGACAATGAATGAACCTTGTGAACATTTTGGATCTTAAATTAACCAAAAAATTATAAGAAAATAACTAAACGAAACATTGATGCGACTATTCCAACGATTTAAATTAGATAGTGCTGTAAAAATAATTCGATATCTGTATGTAATAATAGTGTGACAATATTATATTATGTTATCATATGTGTATATTATTATAATAAAAGTTACCATAAGTGCTAATAGAATAGTATATTTAAATTAGTTAAATATATATTAAATAGATATATTTTAAATGTTTGTAAGTTACTCTGTGTTTTTTAAATGATATCCACTGTTCTATATTTCAACCGTACCAAGTCACTTACTGGCTGCTTATAATAAAGAATAAGTCAATATTTTTAAAAACACTTCTCATAAAAATATATTCAGCGAGTAGCAAGTAAAGTTATTTTGGGCATTACAGGAAAATACTATATAAATGTATGTAGGTAACATTGAATTACCACCGAAATAAGAAGTTTAACGCCATCTGTTGACGTTTAGCGAATGTCAGTCTTAACAAAGTTTTAAAACTGTCTGATTGATATTCTTATTGAGTAAATTGGTGTGCCGCGGAATGTCGTGAGAAGGGAAGAAGTGTGATGTGTACTGAGGAAATATGATGATATAGAGGTGTGTTCAATAATTCCGTCTGTCGGTTTAAATCGAAGTTACAAACTATACTTGTCACTGTTAAATGTTTAGCTTGATTAGCCTAAGCTCTAATAAAACCTGAACTTAATCGATGATTCGTTTCGAATATTCTTTCCGGCAACACAACTTTTCTAAGATAAAACGTAGTGTATTTTTTCTTTTCTAAAGATAATTTTTCATAATTTTCGATTTATATTTGTACAGAATTTTTAAAGTTTTATACTTTTAATGGACAGAGTTAATTTCTTTAACTAATGTGCAGTACAATAATGATACACATATTTAAATGTAGTTTTCCACGAGCCATGGAAGAATGACGAATGAAGGAGTAAGAGAGTGGAGTTCCGATAGCCACCGATAGTTTAACATTAACCTATAATTGCTGATATCTATACTATTGGTGCGTCAATAACGTACTACCGTCGCCGGGAGCGCGACGCGTGACGTCACGCCGTGTGAGGTCACTCGCCGTCCGCACGGGACGCTATACTTTATAATAATTGTGCATTTGGTATACCGATTTTTTTGGGCCTTTCGATTTATTTTTTAACTTACGATCTAACAATTTACAAGTCTTTGCATGTACACCGAAACAAAAATGTTACGCCTCTCAGTATTTACACCAAACGATATTATGCCGTATGTATTTACAGAGTAGCAAAAAGTGCACAAAAGACAATTCACAAAATATGCATTTGAGCAATACGTTAAAAAATATTTACAAAAACGTTTTTACAATAGACAATAGTATAAAAGGAAATAATATTTAGCAGAGTACAGAAATCGATAAGTCGGCCGCGTGTACTGCGGCGCCGGTCGTACAGCGGCCTCTCTCGGGGACATAACGAAACTCAACGTGTCGGAAATGCTCTACGTTACTCTAGGGCCTACTTACTGTAAACTGGTTTATATGAAAAAGTTATTGCTATCAGAATGTCTTACAAGTTTAAGCCGTTAATAACTAGTAGTTCGAGACATCAAAATGGAACTGAAGGAAAAATAATTCACTACGCATTTAATAATTTACATTTTGTTTAATCCTACGAATATCAATAACTACAGATCAATATTAACATATCCTATATTACGATGTATCACATTATATTAGAATTTTGTATACATAAATGTCATCGAATTGTCGATACGCGGGTACTTTTCGAAATGTTCCATTGCATAGATAGCTGCAGCATCTTGTATAAACCTTATATTTTATAAAACCGCTAACTAAGATATTATTACATCACCTGAATTGAGAACTAGATTGAGAACCAGAGGTAGGCTGTTACAAACAAAATAACATGTCCCATATCTAAAAACGTTATTCAGTTCATTTCTCGGTGGACACGTAAAGATAAAAAGCGTATCACCAATTTAATCGGAGACGTCTTGTCCGGAGACCGCATTCAAAGTTCTCATTTCCTCAGTTAAAAACGACTTATCGTACCGTTTCTGGCGGGTGATTTTGGGCCTTGCGGCGCTGAGGAGAGGGGCGGATGTCGCGTGACCGGGCATCCGGCTCATCTCCTGCCGTCCTTGGAGCAGCGGCGAGGGAACGCTCGAAGACTCGTCTCCTTCGTCGTCGGATAACGCCGGGAAGCTTTCTTTCATTTTCAGACTCCGCTCTAGACGTCGAAGGAATCTGAAGTGAGCAAATTTGAAAAAGTCAACTACACAAGTGAACTTAAAAAGCAGAAGGAAACCAATAGGGCAGGCGATCGTCTACTGGAGGGTAGCTACGTGGACGGTGAGCAAATAGAAGGAGGCGAAGAGAGTAACCAAGAACAGAACAGTGAAGAAAACGAAGTGGTAAGAAGATTATTGTCATGCGTAGTAAAAGGTCCATGCTAAATTATGGGATAGTAATAAAAATAGGTTAATATACTGTGACCCGCAGTCCTGCTTTAATAATGAAACTCAAAATTTTCGTGAAACATGGTCCTTCGAGCAAGTCCCATTTCGGTCCGAACAGTATAATACTTTTGATTTGACAACAGGTTTGTACACACATTTATCTAGTATATACATGAATGTATGTATATATACTATGTATATAGAATGCATAGTTTTCTGTATTTAATTGTTAGTACAGTTGCCTGTAAAGAGGTTTTAAACCAATCCCTATCCATAAGTTTACTTTTGTGTGAATATTTATTTTTTATCATCTTGTATTTCATATAGTTAATTCTTGATTTTTGTTACGTCACCCATGCAAGTATTAGTATTATTTCATACAAATCACCAATTTAGATTGACAAGAATCGTTATCAACTTACCTTATCTGGTTACTGATGGTCCGCAGTTTGTTGACCTTGGTGGGCTTCCGGGAGTCCTCCGTCAGGTCTAGACTCGACGAGACCTTGGACGACGTGTCCTATAAAAGTAGGCCTTTTAAAATATCAAGTAGTGTTTGTATTATTACATTTTTGAAAAGGTTGGAATCTGTTATTTCATTTTTTTTCTATTCAGATTATGCCATGTTAAGTATTAGTACCTGAGTATATTTAAGGACAGATCTTAGTTATATACGAAATTCAATGAGTTAGGGTAACCAGAGAAAATTAAGGTGTTTCCGAGAGCTTATTTCAACGGTATTTTTATGATTTATTTAAACATAATTTATGATTTATTTATTACTAATACTTGAGTAATGAGTTTAACATAATTGTATTGTCGAATAACATCGTTTAGTTTACAATCAACCTCCATTTCATCATCTTGAGGTATGTTTATCATTCTAAATAGATGATTTGTAAAAGATCATATTACAATATTATTGGACAATACAATCACATCAAGTGTAGTTGGTGCATCACCTCTGAGCTTCGGCACTTTTGCCTCCTCAGCGGTTTCTTCAAGCGCATCGGCTCAGGCTGAAAACAAACGTGGCCCCACAAAATAATAACAAGCATCGACAAACATATCAAATTTACAACCAAAAATAATGCAATTCGTTAAAATTAAAATGTTACCCGTCTCCATTCTGCCACTCCAATGTTGCCAGGATATAAAATTACGCATAAATAACAGTGCAGTTTAAAATTTGGAATTAAATTGATTTTTAAAGGTGAGGGTTGTTATAATCATATTTAAAATGACACTTTTAAATTCAATTTAAAAAAGTATAAGACACAAATAAAGTGCTGAAGGGATACAGAAGTGCCATCGAAGAAGCAAATCTATACTAATAATAAAACCGTTACTAATAATGTTATACATTACAATAGTAATAACCTGCATTTCCAAGTCCGGTAACCGGAATTCCCTGGCTGAAGCTACTGACGCCACTGAAGCGTTGGAGACAGAGTCTTCTGATGATGAGGAGGAAGCCAGAGCAGGCGCTTGGGACCGAGAGCGTCGCCTTCCTACCTTACGTCCACGGTTGCAGCATGGGACCTGAAATATTTTCATATTATTTACCCTCACATGATTTTTCACTTTAATATCCCTTTCAGGTTTCAGATTTGATGAAAACGCTTATCTTGTCTCATTTAATGTTACAAGGTCTCTTCTAGTGTATAGCTAACTAAAATTCCATAAAAGTGTACGCCAATTTGTATTCTATTTTACTGAAAGTTATTTGAATTTTAATCATTAGAACCTTCGCCACAGTCAATTACTAACCTATTTTGTGACTTAGATTTTATAAAGGATCTACATTAGATGAATTATTATACTCGTAATTAAACTTAATTACGTTTGAAGTAATAGCTCACCTCTAGCAAATTGTGCATTGAGTGAGGCATATGCGGTAAGGTTGACTTAGCGGTACCGGTGACTTCATGAGATGCCGTTCTGTTTGTTCTTCTGTCTCTTCTCCTTCCTGCTTTTCTGTGTATATTGTTACCCGCTTTGCAGTTCACCCCTTTCACGCATTCTGAGCTCGGAAAATCATACAAGCCATCAGAGTCTGTAAACGGCAATTGTCGTCCATAGAATTGTGGCGAAAACCTTCCCATGCCAGTTTTATCACTCAACGGACTTTCACTTCTCGAACTAACGGGGCTCAAGGGACGGCTACAGTCCGAGAGCAATGTCGGTGGTTTCAAGCAAGCCTTCTCGTCGAGTCCTCGTTCGACGCTAATGCATTTCACTATCGAACATTTAGTTACTCCAATGGGTGAGCAAAGTGTAGTTTGCGGGACATCCAAGGTCTCCTTTAAAGCTACTAATGTTTCTAGTTCTTTTGCGCTGGAAGGTACGTCGTCAACTCTTTCATCTGTACCTATGCCTTCGTCATTTGATTCGAGCAATGGATCATCAGACAGCGTCTCAGAATCTGATCTACCACGTCTTCTTTCGTTCCCATCATTGTTTGAAGCCGCGGGGCTGGAATTGGTCTTCATTAAAGGTCTCCGTCGAGATTGAAAACAAGACGGACCGCCTCCAGAGCCTGGATCTTCCATTTCAGATGGACAAAGCGGATTGCTCGAGCCACATCTAGAGGGTCCCGGACTGGCCATTGAACTGTATCCAGATGATGAGAGATTGGATTCCGAAGGCGCTCGTTCTCCTCTCGCTGACATTGAAAATGGACTCAAGTAGCACATGTTGCCAGTCGGAGGCGGCGGTCTGGGTGACATCGGTTCATCAGATTCTTCACTGGCGTTGTACGTCACGGTAATCAAAGGAGGTGGTTGGAATTCCAAGTGAGGCGGTGTCCGTCTAGGCGGCGGGGAACCTGGCGAAGGGCGTTCTATTGTAAGAACAGGAACACGTAAGCCGGGTGGTGCGGGTGATGGAGAAGACATTTCACGTTCTGAATCCTGACTGTGAGTGAAACTGGGACTAGGAGAGTCCGTCACGTGTGTGGATGGAGTTGGCGTATCCGAGCATATTGCTGGTTGTCTTAGCTGGAAATAAAGCCATGCAAAGTAAATTTTATACCAACAATATACATGTGTACATTTAAATTTTAATTAAAAATAACGAAGCATGCACCTTCAGTCTCAATCCGGATGTGGATCTCTCCAACTTCTCTTCACATCTTATTTCATCAAATTCGTCTTCACTTGGCGAAACACATGTCGTTGTTGATTCACTTTTAATATCTGATTCTATTTTAGATGAAGCGCGAGGCATCCTCGGTGATGGCAACGGAGTGGGCAATGGTGTGGGCAGTGGGGTTGGGAGCGGCGTTGGCAGTTCTCGTATTGGAGATAGACATTTGTTGACACTACTCGGAACTTCTAGCAAAATTGATGGTGGATGAAGAAGGTTACCACCACATACGGATGACTTGTGGGCGCTGAGGGGATCTACGACCTGTAAGACAAGTAAAATGTTTATTCTCAAGAGTTGTTGGCCAAAGAATGAGGAACGTTACATTACAAATACTGGCATTTATTATTATGACACACTAACCTGTATTTCAATGGTATTGTGTGGTCGTGAGACTGGCGAATCCGGCGCTAGAGACGGTATATGGGAAGAGGCTATTGACAAATCATCAGCATCCACGGTATCGTCTAGTGGCGATGATGCTGACGGCGTACTTGAAGCTGACAATCCAGCAGAGGAGGCACGCGAGGCTAATGCCGCTGATGATGATGAGAAGTTCCGAAACATAGCCAAGATGGAATCCGCACTCGAGATTTTGGGGGTTCTGAGAAATAGAATTTTGAATTGGCAAGTGAAACAAGAGAGCGACATCAACGTAAGAGGATAAAATAATCACCTAGAACATTTCTTCAATGCTGCATGTGCAATCGTCAAATCAAGGCTGGACATTGAATCACTGCCTTGATTGCTTGATGTACTGTGCGGAGATCTTACTTCAACTCCAGGTGAAGGAGGCGTACTGGATGCTTTAGCTTTCATCGTCCTATTTGCTATCACCGCCATTGGTATGGCAATGGTATTAACCATGTCAACATCGGAGCTGGAGCTCATTTCGGCCGATACTTTGTTCAATAGTCTCGCAAATGTAACCTTTTTCTCCAACTTAGGGTCAGATATGTGTCGCATGGAAGGTGATGTCGACGGAGACGACCCCTCGCTAGCGAAAGATGTATCCTTAGTTTCGACACCATATTCCATAAATGCAGGCGCACTCTCTACTGTGCTCAAGGTCCTCTTTTCAGACATCTGTATGAGTTCTCCCATTGTGATTTTCTTCGAGTGGTCGTTGGCTGGTGCTGGGCTTATCAATTGCTGCAGTATTTGTTTTTTCTCCGCCGCGTTCTTTTTGGTCGGTGTTGAGTTGTTGCGTTTTTTCCGTGGTGAGGGTGTCCCTGTGCGGAAAAAGGTAAATGTACCAATTGGAAATCGCTGCAATGACATCTACTGAAGCCACTGTTTACAACATCGATATTTAACAACAAGACTAAACATTTTTATCAACAGAAACAGTATTTATGGTTGCTGAGAGATCACCATCATGCCATTGACAACAAAAAGAAAGTTTGTGCATCTAATGGAAGCCCATTCCTTAGAGGTGCTTGTTCAACAATATTTTGTTGATTTATTCGTGCCAATTTCAAAATCTTTAACAACATGTAAAGTGTTCTTTGTTGTTACTGAATGTATAAGAAGTATCATAATTAAGAGATGTTGATCTATCAATTATATAAACATTGATTTAAGTCATTAATTAATTGATATAGGTAGCAATAATCAAGGCTCTGCTCTAACTATACATCGACCGGCTACAGAGGACAATGTTATGTAGTATATAGTGACAACTAATGTACAATTCAAAGGGTTTTCTAATTTAATGTATAGAGTTTATAGTTAAATGTTAACATCAGAACAGTGTCCCAAAGCATGCTGAAGCGACATACACAGGTTAATATCAAACCATATCTTATATTGTCAATAACAGCTAATCGAAACTATGGTTTCGTACTATAAAATGATAATAAACAAACTAACATCATAATTAGTAAAATTGAAGATAAAGAGTAAAATGTTATTGACAATAGAAAATACGGGAGAAAATTTGGACGATCTACAAAGGTGCTAACGAAGGAAGGGAGCGTCTACAACAGAGATGCTTTGTGTAAATGCAAAGTCAGAGGTGCACACATCGAGAGATCTCATCGAAAGGCGGAGACCGAATCAGGTTAGCATTCCACATCGAGTGTCGTTCACGTAGCGGGGCACATCCAATACATCGCACTCCGGGCCAGCCGCGCGCTCCGCAATGGTTGATCATGTATACGGAAGGAATGGTGTTCGTGAAGCGTATTTAATTATGTATAATGATCGTATTACTGGGTAAACTAAACATTATAGTCTCAACGAAAATGTAAAAGTCTTCATTACAAATATATTTGTCTATGTTACAAAGTCTGTTTAGTAACATTTTGGATACACTAAGAATAACAAGCATGGGAATTTCACAACTAGTAACGATTGTAATTTATTTCATCAACATAATAAAAATATCTATAAGACTAATGAATGACGAAATTTTTAGAAAGTTATGGGTTGCATCTATGTCTATAATAATAAATAATTTAGTTGAATAAATAGTAGATATGTAAGTAGCAAGTAGTAGGAATAATATGTTATGTGATGATGTACTATGAGGCATTGATGATATGGTTAGTGATGACGGTGACAATATGAATACCATTTTGAAATGAAACACATTTTTAATATGAATATATCTATCGTGCCTCTCGCTATTATTACCTATTGATGCTTTACAGATACACAATTAGTATCTTGTAAGCACTTGTCTATGGTTTCTAGTAAGTCATCATATTAAAGGCGTATCTATCGCGATCGTTTTCATTTCATTTTCTTAAAATTATGGACAGAGTTACTCATTTTGACAAGAAAATATCATTGTTATAAAAGCTAAAGCCTGTAAGCTTCTCAGCTATCAAGTGTAAAGTTTAACCAAACAAAATTTCAGAGCATTAGGGGAAAATGTATTGATTCGTTGCAATGCTGACAGATCTGACCGGAAACATCCCCTTGGTTCGTTTTATTTTACGTAAATTATTTTCAACAAAAACAATAAAAATTGGAATTAAAAAATCCATTGTCTTCCTTAACTGTCGTCAGCAAAGGTCCACACATATTTTTTTTCGAATGAACTGAACGAAACAGCTGCCACTATTACCGAAACAACCATAGACAATTCGAATGAAAGAACCGAAACGAATGAGAAATAAAACGTAGATGAAAAATGAATGTTCAAACAGAGCGTGCGGAGAGCGCGGGTCGGGCAAGCGCTCCACTCCTTACGTCCGGGCGGCGGCTTTAACAGATCGTCCAAACTAAACGTGCGCGCGGCCCGCGGTCGTGCGAGCCCCGACACGGACGGCTTGCGGATACCCAGCCGCGTCAGCAGCGTGCGGTGCTCGCCGGCCGCGCGCGCCGTCGCTGTGGACAAACGCCGCGTCACTACCGCCGCGTCATACCCGCGTCATACCCGCCGCGGACCTAACGCCGCGTTGCAAGCCAAGTGGACGATAGACGTACGATTTTAGAAAATACACACAGTCTGTCTTCTATACTACGTTAGGATTATTTTTTCAGTAGTAGTAAAAACAGTTCGTTTTGATGATAAAAAAAGCGAGCTAGAATTACTTAAAACGAACGACTTAGATGAATCTTAAATCTTCGCTTCTAATATGTAATATTGTTCAATAAACCTAATTAATTAAAAACTATCTGTAACAAATGAAGTCGCTGGCCAATAGCTACATCGGGATCATCTTTATAGGAAATCACATATTACACTGTTTAGAATAAAATATGTGATAAAATTTTAAATCATAATATTTCCACCTTTCCACGTGTACAAGAACAATACATAAATATCGGAAACTGTTGCACCCGATAATAACAAAATATTCGTCAGTATGTTCGCGTAATCTTTCGTACGTCTATCAAGCACTTAACGCCGCGTCACGAAAGCCCGCCTTCGACTGCGAGCGGGGCGGTCTTCCTACGGTCTATACGACTCATCTATATTTTACGAACTCTGATTCAAAACATATACTACCGAGTAGTGCTTCCACCAACAAAGAGGCGAGCGGGGTACTTGTATACCGTATGACAACGATAATACCTATCTTCGACATTCTAGACAAACATAATAACCACCAGTGATGTATTAATAAAGCATCGATGCTTTAAAGCAGTAAAAAGCGAACTAAAAACTAAAAAGGCGCAACAATCGTCACGCACACTTCCCGCTCAGCTCCGCTCGCAGTGAAAGGACTCGCCTTTCGCTAGAACTCCTTGTCAATGGAAGGCAGAACGATGTTGGGCTAGTAACCCGCTCAGCTGTCAAACAGCTCAGTTACCCGTGTAGAAGGCGGGCTTACCGCCGCGGGAGACGCCGGCTCGCCGCTAGCGATCCGCCTGCGGCACCGCGGCGTACCGCTGCCGCCCGCCGCGCGACGCTAGCCCCAGATTGCCGGCACATCAGTTAGGCTCGTCATCCAACAAAGCGGATGACAGCGGACAAGAAGTGTTTTGCATATCACCAATATACTTTGTTTTGTTATAGCTATTTATCGTCCCGTTGAGCTTAAGTTAAGAGGCAAAATCAAAGTAGCATAAAAGTATGCACTGATTTTGGATTTCAAACTGTAGTCTGTATAATTTTTAATTTATTGATTTTGAAATTTCGTGAGCTATAACGCTCTTTCATTTGCCCCTAAATCTGCTTTGCGGGATAACGGGCCACTAGGAACCGTACCGAAAAGATCCATACAAACGCATTACGAACGAACGTATAATAATGTTTATGGTAAGAGTTTCGTATGTATCTGTATTCAACTATCGACGTATGTAGTGCTTGTACGAAGTGTAAAAACTATACGTTGCGTTACGGAAGCGCGTTTGTACGAACCTTATTGTCTGTACGATTCCATTACTCATGTGTTCCCTTTCGACACACGGGATACATTCAACTATTTGGACAAATCAACTACTTGACGCGTTAACGTCATACATCTGATATTAAATAGTTTTAAGTTCTATTTTTATAAGTTTAACATAATTATTTGATCTTTTAGCTTATAGCAAAACTAGTCAATCATGCTTTTTCAAATTTGCCTTCACAAATTTCATCATAGTTTTCATTTTATTTATAGTTCAAAATTATAGTCATGGTTCGAAAGCCGCGTCAGAGTTTGTCTTCAATTTTGATTTTCTAGGCCCATTTTTTAATTTTTCTCCTATAGCCCATGTAAAATATTTAGTTTAATAAAACCATTTTAAATGTCATCAGATCTCTCTCGACCTCTGGTAGGATTATAATAGATCAAGCTTGTACCGTTACGTTACCAGTGTTATTAGGGTGCTCAATAGAATGACAACTACCTACTTCTACCTCCTTTAAATATTAATTTGCTGTGATCATTGTGCTCTTCATTTTAAATGCTTGTTCTAGTCATATGCTTGGCTTCAACTATCACACAAACTGTGATACATTTTTATATTTCTATCGTATGTAATAATATCAAGCAATTTTGTTTTTATATTTACACAATTGCTTTATCTTGGGTTAGATTTGTCAAAAAGGAAATTATCTTCATCAAAGCTAAACAGTATTTTTTATCCCAGTTATATTATAACACCAATTACAGACATCACTTAAATAAAACTAACAATGACATGTAACTACGTTCCGAATCCAGTTTAAGACAGCCAAAGAAATTAAGCTTTCATGGAGCCAGTTCAGAAGCCAAATCTACCCGGTGAAAGCCTTCGTATGCTCCCTAACACACACCAATTTGCATGGTACATCGAATTGGGGAACAGTTTTGAGCCAAGTTAAAATAATTGTGATTCTTACGAGTTCCAGAAACTATTTTTTACAGATCGTGTTGATGTCTGCAATGTAAATGAGGGAGTTGAATCTATGGCTGACAACATTATAAATTTACCAGAGAACAATACAAATATGAATATAAATAAATCTGGTTTCTTAACAAAAAAGAGTTTGGAATCGTTTCTGGATCCGCAAGCAATTAACACAGAAAGAAATGAGAAGAGTCACAGAAGATAAAATGTTACGTTAAAGTCCTTACCATCCCAGAGACAGTGCGTAATCAAGAAAATATAGGCAGCGGAAACTTTCATGAACATAAAAGCAATATTAATAGCAGAATACGGTACAAAAATATTTTTAGTGAAGTTAGTGTAAACTGTGGGAAGCTATAGAGGTGTGAAGAAAATTTTGGGCAAGACGCCATTCTGATTTCTTTCTTGTTACGGACCTAAAGATTTGTCCTCCTAGAGTTGGTGATTGAAGACTTACGTCTTG
>DWNI01000067.1:0-14931 GCA_018250175.1 Alychna victa
CCTGTAAGGTAATGAGTAGCGCCAGTCGAGCATTATCAGGGCATAGCTTCATAGCCTGACTCCATTTTACAAATAGGATTGATTGTATTGGTTATAGCTTGCATGATAGGTATGTCAAGGTGCTATAGGATCAGTTAGTTTTCTATATTTTTAATAAAATAGCCCTGAGAGCAATTGCAGAGCTACCTTATTAGAGTTATCCCACAGCGGCTTTGCGTAATCTCTTGCAGATTGGAGAGATAGATGATTGCCAGCATTAAATGGCCGAACAAATTAACTGCTCTCGGTATGTCGATACGGCAATCTGTTGCTTAAATCTTTAATACTAGAGGAAAATACTTTTTTGGTCTCAATTTGTTCAATAATGCCTGTTAGGGTACCTAACAAAATAAGAAAGCCTTCGAATGGCAGTCATTAGCAATAAAGTATCACGTATTACCCCAAACAACTGCTCTTGGACCTACTTTTCAATGCTTTTCGGAAGCTATGTAGCTAAAGTTAATAAGCTATCGGCTCTATTGGGGATACGTAAAGGCGTGGAGGAAGCTAATTGAGCGGGTAGTACCGCCTGTACCCACACTGTTTCATCGGTCAAACGAATGCTGGCTAATACGCGACCGCTGGATCGCCAGCGTCCTTCCCCTACCAATAATTCTAATGGATCACCGACGACGGGTAGCTGAGGGCATTGTCCGGTTAACCAATAGAGTGCGCGTTTCTGGGCACCGCGATATTGTGCGCGCGCTACCCCTTCTTGCCCAATATAGCAGCCTTTAGTAAAACTAATGCCGTTCAGCTGGTCTAATTGCACCGCTTGCGGTAATAACTGGCCACTATTGGGTGCATCAATGACAGGCTGTCCAGCGGCAATCTCTAAGGCTAACCATTGATCAGCTGACCCATGCCGTGCTCCTTGGTTAAGCAGGGATTGGCTAATTTTTCCGATGGATTCAACAGTAACAATTAAAAAACGTTCAGTAGGCTTGGGAAAATAAAGGAGACAGTAGGGTTCAAAAGCCAGGCAGGGTGCTTGTGCAGTGGGTAGCTGTGGAAATAAGGCGGTTAAGGCCTGTCGTGCACCTTGGCCAGCAATGCCCAGTAACTGATAATTTTCATTATGGGTAATGGTTACCTGAGAAAACATGGCGTATTGTTGTAAAGCTTGCATTTGCCGCTCACAGACAGAACGGCGCTGTAGCAGTGCTAACTGCTCTCTCAGTTCAAAAAGTTGGAAGCAACTCCACATTCTACCACTAACATCACAATGAGCCCCCAATAATCGTTTATCCTGTTGCAAGGTATTCATATCACAAGTCACTTGCCCTTGCAGATAGCGATAACGATCAGCGCCACTGATAGTGACTAGCGCCCAATCATTGAGAGGTAGTATGCTTAAAGGCAGTCGTTCAGCGACGTATATAGGTGCAGATGGCCAATGGAAGTTTGTATTCATCGACATTAATATTGCTTAATCAGTGCATTGAACAAGAAGTTATTATTTTACTATAGCTATCTGATGAAGATCGACCGTTCCAACGTGCCATGATGTCAATCATTGAGACCAAACCGCTTTGGGATGCACAACTGCGTTATTCGCGATTCAGTGATCTATGCTGGTTAACTGGCTATGGCAGCTTGGCATTACTAGTGGTTTTTACTGCATGGCCAACGATACCATGGCTGATCACTCCTCTGTTACTGAGTGCTGTTGGCTACGAAGGATTAACGAATCGGCGCCGGTTACTAGCAGCAACAGGAACTATCTTATTGTGCAGTGATCGAACGGTGTTTTGGCAAGGGCACGGTTGGCAATTACTCACTACTCTATCAACCCCTGGGGGGATCTGGCTACGACTGACTCACGAGCAGCGGGAAATAAGGCTATGGGTAGCGATGGATAGTTTAACCATTGCTGAATGGCGTACCTTGTGTCAAGTGGTGCGAACCGTGCTTAAGGATTAGAAAACGGCTGCGGAGAAAGGATAGTCGGTTTAGCTGAGGAAGATAGGGGTTTCAGATGCTCAACTAGGTAGTGACATCCCCGACTCTCTTGGCGTTGCAAAACGCAGCGGACGATTAAGTCTGCTACCTGGCATTGTTGGTATAAGATCAATAATGGAATAGAGAGAAAAGGTGCTTGCCTGGCTTGATCGAGATCAGCTTTAAGGGTTTGAATCGCTTCAAGTGCTTGTTTTAGACCAGATTGGCTGCGAATTAATCCGACTTGATTCCACAAAAGCTGTCGCAGCGCTCGCTGTCGTTCAATCCAGTGGGTGGCTAACGGCTGATCAATTATTAAGGGGAAATTGGTAATCAGCGAGGGCTTTGAGGCAGGAAGCTGTGCTAATTGGCAGCGTATCGCTTTAGCAGCTGAGCAAGCATATACAATACACTCTAATAAGGCATTGGAAGCCAAACGGTTAGCACCATGTAGGCCAGTATAGCTGACTTCGCCAATCGCATAGAGGCCTGCAATGTCTGTACGACCAGAGTGATCCACCACGACCCCGCCACAAGTGTAGTGTGCAGCCGGAACTACCGGTATCAATTGTTGTGTTAAGTCGAGCCCAAGCGCACTGAGGCGTTGATAGAGCGCTGGAAAGCGCTGTTGAATTAATAAGGCGGGTTGATGGCGGATGTCTAGATAGAGGCAGGGAGTTGCTAAACGCTTCATCTCTTGGTGCATGGCTCGTGCAACAATATCACGAGGTGCTAACTCGGCACGGCTATCGATATCTAGCATAAACCGACTACCATCAGGACGACATAACCAAGCTCCTTCCCCCCGTAAGGCTTCAGTGAGCAAAAAATTAGGTGCTGTCGAATGATAGAGCGTTGTTGGATGGAATTGGGTAAATTCTAAGTTAGCCACTGAACAGCCTGCTTGCCAGGCTAGGGCAATTCCATCACCCTGCGAGTATCCGGACATCTGGGTATTATGGCTGTAAAGGCCGGCAGCACCTCCGGTTGCCAATACGACAATTTTAGCAGTAACCTGAGCTAACCGCTGCTGGTTGGCTTGCCAAAGCAGAGCTCCGACTACTTGAGTAGAATGTTTTGGTAGTAAGTGGGTTTGGGTCAGTAACTTAATAACCTGGCTATGTTCAATAATTTGTAGTTGTTGATGTAAATGGGTTTGTTTAATTAAGGTCTCGATTAGGGAACGACCGGTTGTATCAGCGACATGCAAGATACGGCGATGGCTATGACCACCCTCTTGTGTAAGCTGAAAGGGGTTTGAAGAGGGGCTAGTTTTGCGATCGAATGGCATGCCTTGAGCTATTAACCAGTTGATCGCCTCATGGGCCTGCTGGATGACAAATTGGACCACTTCGGGATCACAAAGGCCTGCCCCGGCGGTTAGGGTATCTTGGTAGTGTGCCTGCCAGCTATCGGTCTCATCCGACGCGGCAGCAATGCCTCCCTGGGCGTAATAAGTAGTTGCCTCCCTCAGCGACCCTTTGCTAGTGAGTAATACCCGGCAATAGGGAGCTAACTGTAAGGCTAGTGAGAGACCGGCTGCGCCGCTACCGATAATAAAGACGTCGCAAAAATATTCAGATAAGTGTTGCATTAAGCTATGCTATGAGAAGCTGTCAGCAGAGTAAATGGTTATTACAGCTTAATTACAATATTCATTGTATTATAATCCGTACAGTATTTGCTGGGAAGGACTCGCTTCTAACAGCACTCAGTGATGTTTTTTGCTTGCCTTGTTGGGGATTGTGAGTAGCAGATGAATAACCACGCAGATGACTCAGTATTGGTAATGCGTGCTCAGTAGGGAGATCAGCAGGCTTTCACCTGGTTAGTAATCCGCTATCAGCATAAAATTGCTGCCTTATTGGCACGCTATACGTGAGATAGAGTGGTTTAGTTACGAGCAGATTGCTAATATTATGAGCTGCCCTATTAGAACAGTTCGCTCAAGGATTTTTCAAGCGCGTGAAGCGATTGATAGGGAAATTAAGCCATTATTGTCACCTTAGCAAAATAGTTTACGTCTGCCAGTAACCAGTCGGGGGATAAGCATGCAAGGATCTGAAATTTTACCGATGCTTATGGATGGTGAGAGGATCAAGAAACAGGATTTGGAAAGCTTATGGAATCATCGCTTATCATCCTATCAGTTATAATGGCAGCGTTATCATTTAGTTCGTGATGTTTTGTGGGGCGATAACCGTTTTAACTGACCACTTGATTTTGCAAACCAGGTTTCTGCTGTACTAAAGCACGAGCGGTCACCGATAGTGCAACGAATGTCCAGTGGGCCAGCAGAAAGACGTGCTATTTGATGGTATTGTTGTGCCCTATTAACATCTCCAATAAGGCGATTGGGTAAAATAACTTTGGCTTGTATGTTTCTTTTATGTTAATTTTAGGGGTCAACTGGTATCGCGATACTGCCATACTTGTATCTCATCAATTACTGAGTATCAATTCATTGTCCTTAAAAAATATGATTACTTCAGTGAGATACCAGTCAGATAATTCCAAGGTTCCCAACCAGAGACAAGCACGATTACGTCTGCTTGACGATAAACTGCAGAATTACCAATGCCAAAAATGGTATCCTTTGGAAGATAGCGCTCTACTATCAGAACGCTAACATTAGCGATGAATATCGTCCGTGGTGGCACGCTAACAGTAAAATAATTGACAAAGTACTGACATGTTTCAAAATCAACAGCTAACGATCAACAGGCAACATACCGGCAACTATTGGCTTCAAGATAAATTGGTTTTAAGTTTTATTGGCATGCTGTTTTTCTATCCAGGCCTAATTGTAGCTAATGAAAAAGTCGGAACCAAGACGATGGCAGAACAACTGTTGCAGCAGATGGTTAATGCCAGCCGATCGAGTCATTATGAACTGTTTTTTTTACTATCGCATGACGATGAGCCTATTACACTACTACGCTACCGTCATGCAATAATCAACCAGCAATCTATTGAACAGCTGACTGCTTTAGAGGGGCCAAGCTATGAAATTTCTTGGTGTGGCAAGCAGTTAATTAGCTGCCAGAGTCAATACCTATCAGAAACTGTTAATACAATACTGACAGTAATGCGTAGCCAGTTGCCCAGGGTTATGCAGGCTAATATGTCGCGGCTGTATCGCTATTATGAGGTAGACCAGCCTTCTAATGAGCGGGTAGCTGATCGTCAATGCTATGTCATTCGTCTGAATCCACGGGACCCTCATCGGTATGGTTATCAATTATGGATTGATTGTCGTACCAAGTTATCGATGCGTTCTGCTTCATTAATCAATCAGGATAAACCGTCAGAGCAATTTCACATGGTTGCTCTCTCTCAAGGTAAGCGGATAGCACAAACCCTATCAACCGTTGTAGCTAGCCGTTGTTTGACAGTTTCTAAACAGAAAAAAACACCAACAGCAGCGGTGTTTAATTGGAATCCGAGTTGGTTACCGCCAGGATTTGAACAGGTATTGGTCGATCAAGATTGCTCTTCCATTAGCCAAGCTTCGGTAACAATGCAGTTGTACAGTGATGGTTTGCTAAGTATTGCCATTTATATGCATACGGTAATGTCAACTCTACCATCTGATCCGCTATTGCTTCAAAAAAAGCAGTGCACAGCCTATAGCGAAACTCGCTTGGGGCGGGAAATGACTGTAATAGGCGAGATCCTCATCAGCAGTGCACGCCATATTGCTCAAAAAATAGTATTTAACAAATCATGACGTTGCTGGTAGTAGAAGTAGTGGACTTACGTCAAGGGATGGCTATTGTTCGATTGCTGCAACCGTCAGGCTGTGGCAACTGCCATCAGCAATCTGTCCGTGGTGCTTTTTGTGCTAGTCAGGCTGATTTTGCAGACAAAGGGATACTTTGTTTGCCAGCGCCTGTCAATGCCCGTATCGGGCAGCTGTGGCAATTACAGATTGATAGCGCTGCTATGGTACGTTTCGCTCTTACCATCTATTTAGGTCCTTTGTTGATATTACTAGGCACTGCCTTGCTGTTAGAGCGCTGTGCTATTTCAGAATTTTTGGTAATCATCGGTGCTTTATTAGCAGCAGGTAGTGGCTGGTTAGCGATTTATCTTGCACTCATACGCCATACAGCATGGGTTGCTAAATCGGTCAAGGTGAAGTGGGCTAGCAACCAATAACTCCAAATTTGACTTATAATCGAGAGCTACTTTAAGCCAGTTGGTGTGGTACGGGAAGTTATCATCACCTTTAATTAATGAAATCAAGGTATCAAGCATGTGTGGAATTATTGCAGCGATTGCCCAACAGCGGAATGTGAGTGATGCGCTACTGGCTGGTTTAGCTCGATTGGAATATCGAGGTTATGATTCAGCCGGAATTGCTGTTGCCGACTCATCGGGGAAACTGCAGCGAATTCGTAGAGTCGGTAAGGTACAGCAGTTAATTGATGCGGTAGAACAAACGACATTATCGGGGACGTGTGGAATTGCTCATACCCGCTGGGCGACACATGGTGCATTAACTGAACCCAATGCACATCCACACCTGAGTGGAACGGTAGCCATAGTACACAATGGTATTATTGAGAACTATCGTAGCTTACGCCAATACTTACAACAACAAGGCTACCATTTCACCTCAGAAACTGACAGTGAAATTATTGCTCATTTACTCCATTGGGAGCAGGGCCAATTAGCTCATACTAATGGCAATACTCAGCCAAAAAATTCCTTGCGATTGGCAGTACAGCAAGCCGTTTTGCAGTTGCAAGGTAGTTATGGCTTAGTCGCTATGGATAGCCGATTTCCGAACTATTTAATGGCCGCACGGTGCGGCAGTCCTTTGATAATCGGGCTGAGTGATGATGCTTATTTTATAGCCTCGGATCAATATGCTTTACCCCCTGACGTGAACCAAGTTATTTTCTTACAAGAGGGGGATTTGGCTGAGATTAGCGTCCAGTATTTTAAGATATGGAACAGTCAAGGAGAGCCAGTTGTTCGTTCAGCAGTCGCTATGTTAAGAGAAATTTATAGTGATAAGGGAAATTATCAGCATTACATGCAAAAGGAGATCCATGAACAACCTTCGGCTATCAGTCATACCTTGGCAGGGCGATTATTAGCCGATCGGGTAAATTTAAGTGAGTTAGGCCCAGCAGCTATACAGTCCTTGGAGCAAGTCGAACACCTGCATATCGTGGCCTGCGGCACTGCCTATCATGCAGGCTTAGTGGCCCGCTACTGGTTTGAATCGTTGGCCAAGATCCCCTGTGAAGTGGAAATTGCTTCAGAGTTTCGTTACCGGAAACCGGTGACACGTCGCCGCAGTTTACTGCTAGTGCTGTCGCAATCCGGCGAAACTGCGGATACACTAGCCGCTTTACATCTGGCTCAGGGAATGGACTATCTGGGTACACTGGCTATCTGTAATAATCCAGGTTCCACTTTAGTTCGAGAGAGTGATTGGGCATTAATGACTCATGCAGGACGTGAGATTGGTGTCGCTTCCACCAAGGCTTTTACCACCCAGTTAGTCCTGTTACTGCTGTTAGTCATTCACATGGCTCGACACCGAAGCCTGCAAGCACAACAAGAACAAGCCTGGGTACAGGCTTTGACCAAATTGCCAGAAAATCTACAACAGCTGTTGTCAATTGAAATAGAAGTTGCTCAATTAGCAGCGCAATTGGTTGCAGACCGGCATATTCTGTTTATTGGTCGAGGGGTACAGCATCCCATTGCCATGGAAGGAGCTCTAAAGCTTAAAGAATTAGCCTACATACCTGCTGAGGCTTTTGCCGCCGGTGAATTAAAGCATGGTCCTCTGGCTTTGATTGACAGTCATATTCCAGTTATTGTGTTAGCACCGCAGGATGAACTAGCAGAAAAACTGCAATCCAACTTAGAGGAGATTGCTGCACGTGGAGGACGCATCTACTGGCTAGCCGATAGTGCGCTGACTTGGCAATGCTCAGGAGTGATGGTGCGTCTAAAGATGCCATCACTAGTATCACCGCTATTGTCACCAATTGTCTATGTAATTCCTCTACAACTTTTGGCTTATCATATTGCGCTATTAAAGGGGCATGATATTGATCAGCCCAGAAATTTAGCTAAATCTGTGACTGTTGAGTAATGAATTAGGTCACCTAAAGTAGGAAATCATTATGGTTCAGCGTCGATTAGGGGTCAATATTGATCATATTGCTACCTTGCGTAACTTGCGAGGGACACGCTATCCCGATCCTCTGCAAGCTCTGTTTATTGCTGAGCAGGCGGGTGCCGATAGCATTACTATCCATTTACGTGAAGATCGCCGGCATATTACAGATCGTGATGTGCAGCGAATCCGTGAGGCGGTGCAGACACGGTTGAATTTAGAGATGGCAGCCACAGAAGAGATGGTATCAATAGCTCGCCAAATTAGGCCTAATCAATGCTGTTTGGTGCCGGAACGACGACAAGAGCAGACTACTGAATGCGGCTTGGCGGTGGATCAGCAACAAAAAAGGATTCAGCAAGTGGTAACGCAATTAGCAGAGGTAGGGATTGCTGTCTCACTATTTATTGATGCAAAACAACGTCAAGTTGATGCTGCGTTAGCCACCGGAGCAACTGCAATTGAGCTTCATACGGGCCCCTACGCTGAGAGCTCTTCCATTCAGCAAAAAGCTATCTTACAACAATTGGCAACGGTTGCTGATTATGCCGCTAGCCGGGGATTACAGGTCAATGCCGGGCATGGGCTTCACTATCACAATGTTCAGCCGATTGCTGCTTTACCAAAGCTCTATGAACTAAATATTGGCCATGCCATTATTGCGCGAGCAGTGATGCAGGGGCTAGGCCCTGCAGTTGCCGAGATGAAACGATTGATTCAGGAAGCGGTGGCTGGATGGCAATCGTAGGCCTGGGGACTGATATCGTCGAAATTGCTCGAATAACTGCTTTACATCAACGTTACGGGAATCGCCTAGCGCGACGCTTATTGAGTGTCTATGAATGGATGATTTATCAACAAAATCAACAACCGGTTCGTTTTTTAGCCAAGCGCTTTGCGGTTAAAGAAGCTGCGGCCAAAGCATTAGGCGTTGGCATTCGACAAGGAGTTGCTTGGGGGGATTTTGAGGTAAAAAATGATTCCTTGGGCAAGCCAAACTTACAACTACAGCGACAGGCTTTGGTTTTGGCTGAGCAGTTAGGAGTGAATCGTGCCTGGGTATCGATTGCTGATGAGCATCATTATGCAATAGCAACTGTGCTACTAGAGAGTTAAGTAAGCCAAAGAACTGCTTGTTGTTCAACCGCACGACACTCAGCGAGTAGCGCTGACCATACTGCAGTCAGTGTGTGAGGATGACTACCCAGCTGCAGTTGAGTTTCCAAAAAGCAGCAGAGTACGCTGAGCCTAGGGACACCACTATACAGTGTGCTGCCGTGTAATCTATGGATCAAAGAGCCGATATCAGGATCCTTGAAACCATCAATCAATCGTTGAACCCGCAGGATAACCTGGGGTAAAGATTTCACCAATAGACACAAAAGATCATGAGCTAAGTCAGCTTGGCAGCCAGCTCGTTGAAGAGCTAATGGCCAATTAATCGTTGGCGAGGTGTGGTATTGCCATGATATTTCGAGTTTAGATAAAAAACAGTTATCGGAACTTGAATGATTGACAACAAATTGATCAGATATTGACTTAGTAAGCGCTTCAAATGTGGGTCGCGGCTCCATTGCTATCAAGCTCCTAATTAATGGCCCTTAATAACATTAGTATTTTAGCATTAAATATTCCTCATGAGGAAGTATTTTGCAATATGCACTGGTAAAAATTATTTTATCTGTATAATTAGGATATTGATTAAAGGCAAGCGTTTGGACTTGGGATCACTGCTCTTATCCTTTGGAACGCATAGGCCGGTGAATTCTTTAATAGCCTCTTCACTCATGCCTTTTTTCAACATATTTTTTGCAGTCTCGAGCTTTCCTTCAAGCCTTCCTTCATATTTTATTTTTTCAGCTAACTTACCCATAGTTTCTTTCTCCAAAGGAACTATCCCATCTAATTCGTCAATCACACCCTGCAATGATTTGTCGCTATCGTAGACAGAAAGTATATACTCAGCCAGGGCTACCTGAAATTCATCAAATTTACTATCCTCTATCACTGCAGTATAGTGAGATCCTCTGAGGTGCTCTTTTGATTTCTGGAGAAATTCGTCTCCTGGCAAAGAGGAATCTTGTAAAATCCATTCAACTATGGCTGCATTTCCGTGGTTTTTGATTTCCAAATCCTGCATGACTGTTAGGTCAACTAATTTGTATTCGAAGTTAAGTGATAAATGGTTTTGGGCCTCTAGAGTATCGAAGTAGTCAGACATTCTGCTCGGATAACTCCATTTCTGTTGTTTCCCGGAGTTCTTTTTACGATTTACGGCAGTTTCATGATATAAGACTATGGGGATTATTACTGGCCTACCCAGAAATCCCTATAAATTCCTTTTTGGAGCATGATCATTTTTAGCTTTGACCACTGCTCATCCTTGAGCGTTCAGCAGGGCATTGAAAATTCGTTCTATTATGGGGTTAAGAGCCGCAATATTACGGGTTTTCTCTTTTATACCAATCCGTTACAACGAAACCTCAATAGGCTCTAGTTAAGAGTAAACCCTAGAGCACCATCACCGTGGTCTACAAAATAGAAAATATAACAAAAAAAGATAAAAATTCTCCTTTTTGTAAAAAATAAATATTTTTAATACATTAAAGTTTAATTTTTGTTAATTTTATTGTATAGTGGTCAAGTCACTATCGAAGTGACTTTTTAGAGAGGAGATAAGAGCATGAATCAACCTCAATCAACCTTCCCTCAACAACAGTACTTTTCCAATAACCATCAGGGTTATGATAAACCTCATACAATTTCGTTACCCGAATACAATATAGAAGTAAAATGTTACTTTGATCAATTGAAACCTGGTAAATTAAAAGAAATTAACTACAGTATCCCCCAAGTTTTTAAAAGATTTTTTGAAACGTTTCCTAGTGCGAAACGAGCTAGCCAAAAGTTAGAAACTATTAACATTTTTATTTTTAATGATAAAGAAGACTATCAATATTTAGGTAGCAAGGTTTTTAAACTAGGATTGGGATCAGAAGGAGGAAAAGCTTATTATTGGGAGCAACCAAAGACTCATACCAATCTTTATCTTTATCAGCAAGGAGAAACATGGAATTTAAAGCATGAGCTAGCACATGCTTTAACCTTTTACGCGACTCAAGGTAAACATAGCAGCATCCCAACCATTTTACTTGAGGGAATTGCCGAATTTTTTGAACATCAACCTAACCTTGTTCAACTGACGCGTGAAGAGTGTGCAAATCTTACTTACGAAAAATTAGCCGCACTCTCTTATTCAGAAGATAGCCAGTTTAACAATCTGCTCTATCGCACAGGCTATGCCATTGTTAGCTATCTCCAAGCTAAGTATCCCAGTTTGCTTGATCAATACTTTAGCGCTTTGCATCATGATGAGTTTCAGAGAGCATTAACACTCATACAATCAGCGCTTAATCAACCAAAAGACTTGAAAACCTGGTTATATCAACATAGCCTAGAAAAACGTTTGATTGATAGTAATGTTCTAAAAGTGCAGTCCAAAGGTTACCTAGGAACTACCCGTAAAATTGTCAATGGTAAGTTAGAGAACCTTGATCATTACCGCTCGACCATCACTTCTCAAGCAGGAGAAACCGTTGGCCATTTTTCACCTGTTGTGCACTTTTGGCAAGGCAATGAATTACGAGCAATCAATCGAGCGACTAATGATTACTTAGGAATTCCTACTGATTACCATTTTTTAAAAGTCACTAAGCAAACAGCAGGAGAAGTTCAGGTCAATTATTGCGATTCTCAAGGCAACCCCTATACTGATAGTCAAGCCTATCAAAAAGAAACGATTAACAAAATTTCCAGTCAGTTCCCTGAACTGTCTCAGTGGTTAGCTGAAAAACGCGATTTAGATCAAAGAGAAATTGATAGTGCGGATGTTAAATATCAGCATTCTTATGATAAATTAAATCAAGCCAGCGACTCTGAAATCTCAGAAGAGGCTTATCAACAATTAATCGATATTCATGATACCGATTATAAAAAATATCATGGATTAACAACCAATAGGTTTCATCAAGAAGAAGAGAGAACATCAATGCTTTATAGCATATTATCAAAAGCTTCACTTGATAAAGAATCTCAAGAATTTTTACAAAAGGAAAAGTTAGATTCGATTTATGCAAATTCTCGAGATGCTCTGCAAAGACTTAAAGAGTTAACTGCTATCACTTCTCAGCAATTAGTAGGCATCAAACCTCAACAGATTAAACAATGGTCTAAAAGCGATAAAATATTAACAGTTAAACCATTAGGCCATGGCGATGTTAGTGCACTGTCAATATTTAGTGGCTCCCAAAAAGTTGGCGAACTATCCACTGAAGTAGGATTCTTTAGAGGTGTTGCACCAATAGGATCTAAGGCGGGAACGGAAGAGATGAAATTTATCTATGAAGATCTTGCACGAGGTTTACATACTTCATATCAAAACCCTGCTTTAGCACTTACTCAACAAGCGGAAAAACAGCAGTTGCACTTTGTAGAAACGCCCTCGCTCACCGGTGATCGCTATCTTGCCACCCCACATTTCCGCCAAAATGAGCTGTTGCAACCAGGCATTCAACACCTCAATAGCGTTAAAGGAAAAGCTGAACTTCTGTTCCAAGGAGTCATTGCCCGGCAAGCTGACTCACCGCACGCAGCCTATACTGATGAGCAACGGCAGCAAGGAGTCATTGTCACCAAAGATACGCTATTAGATGATAAAGGCACTGCTAACCCTGATGATGATACTTATCAGGCCGTCGTTGAGCAGCAAGGTCAACCTCTACATCGATTTACACACACTAGTTTTTATATCAGTGAAAATGGCGACTTCTTTATACACGACCGGGGAAAAAACCGTCGCTGGCAGCTGCCTAATTCAATAACTCGCCTGAAGCTCATTAAGGATAAAAATAACAGAATTAAATTAATTCCTTGCGATAAATACGGCAATGAAAACCCTGAAGGAATGCCCGATATTCCAGATACCTATCGTCTTATTGACCCTGTGTTTGCTCATCGATATCAAACCAAAGGATATTCAGAAAGTTTCGTGAATATTGGTCTAATTAACTTTAACCAATATGCTCCGGGAACTTTATTTTCGATTGAGTATGATCCAAAAGACCCGGCAATTCAACGGGATGCTGACGGTAATATTCTTCGTCCTAATGATAATACCAGCTACTTTACCAAAGTAAAGATTAAGCATAATGGCCAGGATATCGGGATGTTATCCAATGATTTTCATCAATTTCAAGGAAAGATATTCTTTTCCGTCGATAACAATTACAGCAACTCAGACTTTTTAGCTTCTGTTTCCCCGCAAGTGGTCATTGATAAACAACCTGATGGTAGTCAGCGGATCAGCTTCGAACGAGGAAAAGGTGATTTGGCGGGGACAGATAGAGGTTACACCGATTACAAATCCATTTATACACCAGCCCCCACTCAGCAGTTAACCGCTGACATTGCCGCTACGATTGATGAGGCCCCGGCGGGGATTAGCACACAACTAGACAGAGCTCAAAGCGGCTCCTTTACTGACTTGAAAAACCTAGCCAGCTCCAGGGATTAATTTAAAAGCTCAATCCGCAGTGACTGATAATGATTAAGCTGCGGATTGAATTACTTAAAATTTAGGTATTTATGAGAATTTATAAACCTAATCAACCGGGCGCACCTGTTTCTAAAAAATCACTCTTACCAGTAGATTAATAACCATCCTGAATTAAACGATAGCAACAAACAGCGAATTACTCGGGCCATCTGTAAAGCTTACCTTTGTGAAAAAACCAAAGTTCCTAATTTAAAACTTCAGTTGCCCAAACCTATTCAAACTTTTTATCTTAAAATACTAAAGCAAAAACGGTTAAGCCACAAAAATCCTCGTTACAAGCTTCAATTGAGATTCCACAGTCGAATTATCATAATCAGAGTGCTGATTATTTAAAGAAAAAGTGTAATCTTGCTTTGTTACAAGATGCTTTACAATCGTGGGAGAAAGCAGCTGGGCCTAAGAAGGCCGGCGAAAACTAGGGTTTGTTGAGATATAATGTTTTACATAGGCAACCATAGATAATACCAGTCACGGCCAGCATATTGCAGTAATTGCGCTTTAACGGATTCTATTGATTGGCGATGGCTCTAGAACGCTTTATTATAGCAAAGGCATTTCTACCAACTGCCTAAGTTTATAGAGATGGTGATTTAAAGTAGCATTCTTAATGGATGAGTTTTTCTTCCTTGGTGTATTGGGAATAGCTTTATTAACAATTGGTTAGCGCACTACCTCGCTATCGCAACCCCTATCAGCAATCAGAACTGTTGGTAAAGGATCAATCAGGTCTGGTGCCTCCACTGAATTTTTTGCAGATAGCGTTCGATTTACCAAACCAACTCGGTAAATCATGCCAAAGGCACCCTACACGCCCTTGATAAAATACTCCTTCAACCTCTCATCGAAGATTAGGTTCGTCATAAATTCCTTCATTGGAGCATGATCATTTTTAGCTTTGATCACTGCTCATCCTTAAGCATTTAGTGGGGTATTGAAAACTCATTCTATTGTGGGGTTGAGAGCCGCAATATTATGGGTTTTCTCTTTTATACCAATTTGTTACAACAAAACCTCAACAGATCCTAAAGTTTTTTATCTTATTCAACCTGCTCAAACCCCGTCACGCTATCGACAATAACCGGAAAAAATGGAGCCTGGTATAGAGTTACCGCACTCAGCACCGTTGATTGGGCAGTAAATTTCTTCAGTATCCCAAACTCTATTTTTTCTATAGATTGTGAGAGGTTAAATG
>DWNI01000068.1:0-14929 GCA_018250175.1 Alychna victa
GGTTTGCCGGCAGCCGACGAAATTAGAATGTCCAATTTAGAAGTTTCGGTTTCATTCTTTGTATGTACGAGTTGATATGTATGTATACGTAATGCATACATCACACAGCCTTCAACTACAGATGCAGGTACTATTGTTATGACGAACAACAGGGCGAATAAAACTTGAATCTGATTTAGTCTGTGTTTGTATTTGAAAACTAATTGTGGTACGTTTTATGCTAGTAGCTACGCCCGTAATGGTAAGTGATCATATTCGCTTATTGACATGTGTAAATAAAAAATGAGGACCTAAACTAAGAAGGAAGCGCACCACACAACTTGTGAAAAATGTACAATAAGTTATTTCACGGCCGATTGTAGAAGGAGATTTGGAGATAGATTGACAGGTCCAAAATCCTGGATGGTACAATGATCAGTACCTCTAATGGCTAGACGAGGACCTCGTTCATTATTCAGCGCAGCGTGACACAAGCGGTCGCAAGAAAGGAGGAAGCTCTTACAACCCATTATAAAATAAATTTTGACTGAGAGGAAACATGTCACCATGACAGTAAATATGCATTAAATCAAATAAGATGTAATCGCTTGTAGGGGGCTAATAGTTCAGCTGACACCTGTAAGATGGCCCCTCTAACAATTTTGTCAACGTCTTCGTCCTTCAATCACTTCCATATCTTCTGTGTTGATTCTGTTCCTGAATAGTGGAGTCTTCGGAAGTGAGTCAAGTGAACGGCTCCGATCTATTCGAAGGTAATCGGTTGGAACGGCCCGCGCAAAGGTGTGGGGACTCGCGGCGACAGGATATATTGCCGTTGCATCACAGCAAATGGTTTTATATTCGATTCTAAGAAGAAACTGGTTTCGAAATAATTGCTTATGAACAGGGTATAGGAGTCGTTTATTACATAATAAATTCTGAACATATTATGTGTTTTACAGTTGATGTGGCTTAAATTAGATTGTGTAATTGAAAAATGGTTGCTGTATCTCTAGAATTTTACTGTCATTTCTTTTTTCACAAAGTAATAGTATTATAATTTTTCCAAATGTTATTACACCACACTTTGTATTTAACAATATCGGCATGTCTAATAATTCTACAAAGTTTCTTTGATAGATGTTGAATTGTAGGAGAGTTGAGATCGCGAGGATCAAAACCTCGATCAATACGAGTAGATCGATTGAAACGAGTCACGCCGAGGCTGTGGGTCCCGCGACGTGGCGACGTGGCGACGCGGCGACGGCGGATCGTTCCTACTCGTACGTCACGTCGCGTGGTCCCGCGGCCGCACGTGACGTACGAAGTACAGAATACGAATTTTGAGAAGAAAATGCTCGCAGAGTGTTGTGTAGTACTTAGCAAATAGGTGCTTTGGGAGCCTTCTCTACAAGTATATTTTATGAAAGTCTTGTGTCTTTAGGGTACAGTTCTAAATCTAACTTTAATAAAGTAAGCAAAATGTAATCCTTGTGAGATTTTATGTCACTTAAATATAAACAAAGATTGTTTTACCTTTTTCGATACAATTACACTTTACGTGTTACTCGAGGTTAGTATAATGACTGTTCTTATTTTTCTTCCATAATGATATCTTTTGTTTAACCTTGTTTATTCTAAATAATTTTGAAATTTAAATGTGCGTGTAGTGAACCTGCCATCGTAAGTAATCCTTCTTTTATTGACTTTTTTAATATTTTTACTTATCTGTAATATATAAGACGATGATTGTAAAATGACCCAATTGTAGACAGTCCAGTGATATGAAATGGATCGGATTTCGGAACAGACAATCAAACTGTAGGTACGCGAGCGCTGTGTTGGGGCTCGTGACAGCGGGATATATCGCCGATGCGTCGCATCCCGTGGTCTCGGTTCGGTTTTGAATATAAAGCAGTTGTATCAGTCTACAAATAAGTATTACTACGAGACTACTTGTCTTTTTATTTACCATTACTCTAGGTGCATATGATTCGATTCAACGTCACATGATCTATCAATAGAATGAAAACCGTGTTTTTGTGAGCTATGGGTGAGTAAGCCGTATCTTATCTTGTTCTGAAGAACACGACATGTACAGATTCAAATATACATTAATATGTATACTTACAACCTACTACTTCTACGTATTGTTACAATACTTAAGATTTACTTGTAGTTTACTTATGGTGTTGACTTTCGCTAAGTGAGCCGTTAGTTCCTACAAAATAAATAATATGACTTTGAGTTTGATGTGGTAGAACCCTGCCTCACGCGGGATTACTGGCTTGTAGTACTTCTTGACTGACATTAAAGTGAGTCTAGATGAAGCACATTTGATAGTCAGGTATCATGGTCTCGTTTATTATTTATGAATTCTCTCAGTATATTAGAGAAACATCCATTACAAACTCTAAGAATAACGTGAGGAAGTCGCGCCGCTAACGCTTATAGCTTCGTATATTTCTGATTCTCCGTAAGCCATTTTCGGAATCTCTCTTTGATATATTACCACTCTTTGTAGAGAGCAGAAATATTCTACTTTCATTCTCGTGCATATAATGTAATGTGACGCTGCCGTTAGGTGCCGGCTGGGTGTGTAAAACTATCTTTTATTTTGCCAATTTTTTTCTAACTTTCGCGTGGCTCGGAGCTCTGACAAAATATATCGCATATTTACGTATGACGTAGTCACTGCATCGTGTTAACATGCGCTACAGATAAAATAAAAGTTTTTTTTATCTCTTGCTGTAGTGCACAGAACCTGATAGGTTGTATTCAAAGTTTATTCTCGATGGAGTTTGTATGTAGGCGCGATCGCAAGAAGGGTTCTTCATTTCCATGCAGATGTGTGATGGAATAGGTCCTAGGGCTCTAATTCTTTATGTAACTAGTCTTGAACATCACGAACGTCAAAGGCAAAGGGAACCGGTGGACTGAACGGGGAAATGAAAAGGAAGCGGAAGACACGAATTATCACTGGCTCTGTCAGACAGACGGAAACACGTATGAAACAGTTCACGGTCAATTCTCGAAGAAGGGTGGTAGCTAGCCAAGCGAACAAAATACCCTACCACTATGTATGAATACTGTCAGACCTGTACTGGGCGATACTGAGTCCAGCCACCTCCAACAGGAATGATCTGGCGCCATAGCCTCGTCTGTTGTTCAGCGTGGTGCAACGGGCGATAGATGTTCACTTAGGCTCAAAAATGGATAAAGTCTCTTGCACCCTTCAAGTATACTCGTTAGCCAATGAAGTCATCACCAGAATGACAACTGGTCAGCCACTCATCGTGCCCGGTACTGTTAGAACAATAGAAATGTAACAGAGAAATGGGATAAAATGTAGAACTGCAAATTGTGAAGATTTTATCCCGTCCATATAAAAATATAATAGAATATTCAAAGCTTTCGTAACAGCTCTAGACACTTGGATCCCTGAAGATTTATTGTGCCGGCCCTCGTTCACTGGATGGGCTACAGAACGGCCATCAAAAGGTACTTGCACTAATCTTCTCTAGCGTTTTATTGTTCGTTACGCTACTTCACTACAACAAAAGTCTAAGAATTCAAATAAAGAACGATTTATTAATACGCACATGTAAGTTCGTGAACTGAATATTACCTAACTATTTCAGCTATATTGAAATATAAAAAGACCTAAAAATGTTTTAAAAATCCAATTGTACTCGTATATTCGATAGCTTTACTGGTACCAACCACAAAACACATTTGGTTTCTGGCACCCAGGTGGCAGGAAATCCTGACATTATGTCATCATAAATATTAAGCTATTTTTTTAATTACAAATATTCTTGGTTTCCTTTCAGTTGTTACGCAAAACAATGGTTTCAAACAGACAGACCGTAATAACGGACCACAACGACTAACTTATCACGACATTGTAAGCTAAATAGGGGTGCTGCGATATTTGAGCTGGCAGTATTTGCCACCCCTATTGACAAAGTTTCAACAAATTCTACTTCCCTTATTACACCTAAACGACCTTTAATATTGATGTTAAAGAAACACAGAAGTGCCGTCAAATCTTGAGTTATCATAGTATACTTGAAAATAATTGTAGAAATCCTCAAATAATTGGTATTTGTTTCACTTACTATTTAGCAGTCCATTGCATTGGTTAAAGTTATTTTTGTAATTTGTAATTTGGATTACCTTTTACCTGGTCCTGTATTGATTGATGGACTAGCTACTTACCGGATTATTGTCTTCTTGTAACTTCTGTAAGATGACTTTAGTCGTGTTTCTAGAAGACTTATATTATTATCTTGTAAAAACATCACGACGGCGATCATCTATTACAGTACCGACGTCATTCCTTACTTCTCCACTGATATTAGGGTATAAAACGTCACAGTCGTACTTGAGTCCCAATTAAATATTTCAACTCTTGGTGCAACCTACTGAATGACGTACGGGTATGGCAGCAGGTAGCAGGAGAGCTATTGTAGGTCGCTTGGCTCTGTACCACCTAGTTTGCTCGTGAATGATTGTACGATGCTCTGCCTGCTGGCTAGCTGCCATCCTACTTCCAGTGTTAACAGTGAAATGTTTTTTGTTGAATTGTCGGAGAGCCAATATTAAGTTGGTAACTTTCTTTCTTTTTTGTTCGCAACGTTTTAATTATATCGTGAGAGTGGTAACAGCTTACCATCAGCCACTTACATAAAACATATCATTTGGGATCGTGCTGTTTGGGTTATGAGAGTTAAGCATAGGACTCGCACTAGGCAGGCACACCGTGGAGTATATAATTATGAAACGTACAAAGAACATTAAACTCTAGTCGTTTCATTACTAAACTCCGAAACAACAATTCCTGGCTTAGCAAATAGGTGTCGCTCTTAAATGTTCGGTACTTAAGAATAATAGGTAGCCACTTGTACTTGACGCTCCACAGAATAAGATTCGCGCCCGCTTTGTTTGGATAAATAACACAAAAATAAATGGCCCTCACGTTCAAACACTGCTTTAGAAAAACGGTGTACTAAAATTTTAGAAATGTCCTTTTTTATACGAGCGATGGCATTAGGCTTTGACAAAAGATCTTCCGCTGTTAATAATAATATATTTTATAATTTTACAGAGCACATAAGTTTGGAAGACAATGCTTTCAATGACGTCCCTATAATAATAACAATTTAAATGATGTAAGTCTCGTTGTTTTAACTTCGACTGAAAACGTAGTGAGCATAGCTACGTAAGAGTTCCCTATTACGTTCTCAATGGTGTGTGAAGTCTGTGAATTTACACTTGGCCAGTATCGTTCAAGCTTTCAGGTTTCTCAATTGAGTTCAACTGTAAAACAATTATTATGGAATTAACTTTAATTTATGTTGTTCGTGAAGTATATAAGGTCCGCTTGTGTAAACAGGACAAACGCTTAACACGTTTAAGTAGTGCCGTAAAATAGCGGTATAAATAATGGTAAACTTTACATTGCGAGGGTAGTAAAAAAAGGTTTTATTATTTTGCTTACCCTAGATATCGTTTTATTTGAAGACTCTCGATGCGGCAGCTCACTAGATGGTGGTCTTTACATTCAACAAATAACAAAAACAACTTTATTTTGATACTAGCCGTTACGTACTCGCTCGTATAATGTTTATACACAGTACTTGATGTAATTTCAAGGAGAAATCTGTAAATGGCGCTATCATACAGCCGGACCGCGAAATACGAGTACACGCCTCGTTAGGGACTCTTATTAATTTCGTCATGTCAATGTCAATTTGCAAACTAATTCAAGTAATACAGATACAATTTCAAACACAATTTGGAGGGAGTTATACAAATAACTCGATTACTTAAATAATTGAACTTGGGGGCGTTAAAAGTTTAGACTAATGTAGACTAAGACGACATAATAATATACATCAATAACAAAGGTACGAGAGGAGTTTCTTTTTTTCTCCCTTTACATGCTTTTTTGCTGCTTTAGTGTCCAAAAGGGTTCCGCCTCCAATCCCATCCTTTGAGTCATTGAGTAATACTTGTTGAAACCCACAATGTTGCTGACGCTTGGAGCGGAGCGTTGTGACTCCTGAGTCCCTCGAGTCGTGACCCCCGAGGGTCTTACCCGAGCGAGGCGTCCACAATTCAGTTTATTACGAGTCCCAATTCTTCCAGGGTGAAAGTACAAAATGAATTTTAGTTACTACTATCGTATTTATAATTAACTGAATCGAATTGACATAAGTAAAATGTAATTCTCCTTGAATAGGAAAATTTACAACGTCAAAGTAATTGCAGACCTACTTGCTGGAAATGTGCTAATTACACTGTCTTCACCAAAGCAGAGTTCTTAATTAGTACGCCGCAAAGGCGCAATATATAGGCGTGCCTCCAATTAGGTCACGCTAGAAGCTGCATAGATACCGAGTGCATGCCGTGCCTGTTCATTTTGAAGGTTCATTATTATATCTTAAGGAGAAGTCCGTAGAACGAATTGTACTAGACGGCGCGCGGCAGTGTAAATGTAGTTTGAGGAAACGTCAAAAATTTCTGCATAATTATTGATTTGCATAGGTTAGTCACCGAGTGCTTGCTGTAGTGATATATTGACAGAAACGGTTGCTAATGTATTCACTTAAAAGTAAAATAAAGTTAGTTTAGTATGTGTGTCATTCATGTCATTGTTTGCACGTGTGCGTGTGAGATTGCGGCTCGCGCCGATTCTTGCTTCGATTTTACAACAAAGTATTGTTCAATTGGCTACCGTGTTGGATAGTCGACCCCCGCCCCGTTCTAACACACAGTCTATTTATTTGTCTGTTCGGGCATCATGCTAAAACCACACAAGCGATTTAGATGAAACTAAGCCATGTTTGTAAATACTATAATAGAGTTAGACTTAGGATACTTTTATTCTGTTTTGGAAACGGTTTTGTTACCGCGGGATAACAGGTATAAGTCAGTATGGAAGTTCATTCAAGAGGTCAATAATGTATGTTTTCATAGCTTCAGTCAGCCCAGTGTAACACATGAATATGTTTCTAATTGAAGGAACAATAAATTTGTTCTTCAAATTTATAAAATGAGGTATATATGAAATTTATATAACGCCGGAAATAAACGAGTAGCAACGTTATGGGCGTGTGTACTAAAACACAGGTTTTTCGAAGTGAAGCGGGGGCGGACCACTAGTAAAATTGTAAAAGCTCTATTTTGAAGTGCACTCTGAGATTGAAGCACTTTTGACAAATTGCTGTTAGCACACTCGTGGGTCTAAGTAGCGAGCCAGCTCAGCGCCACTTTAATTGTTTCATCACCTAATACCACTATACTATCATTTGCTAATTGCTCATTGTATTGTGAAGGAAGTTGACAGTTTCAGCGTATGTACTCTAATTTTAATGTTTTATACATAAATAGTGTCTCGGGAATAATTTTGTAAGTGTAGCTGAATACAAAATTTTCAAGGTTCTTCGTACATTTCACGTGAAACTTACACAAATAATAGAAACTCGAGCACTATAGATGAAACGTTGATTGCCTCGGTCCCCGGACCTATTGTATATCATAAACAATTCCAAGTTATTCACATAAAATTTAATGGTCCCAAAAAAACGAGAACTTCTCGAAAATTGTATCAAAGTTTGTTGAAACCAAATAACACTCGGTTATTCGCTCAGCGAAGTAATTCCGTAAATGGGACTCGGAGAGGCTGGAGAAATAGTGCTCGGATCCTAGCCGAGGAATTGCAACTATAGGGAGTTTTAAAAGCAATTGTCTGAATATCTCTGTAGGTAAGAGAATTTGGTTAAGTGGAACTTTTGTCTTATAATACTCGTACTTGCGGAGACGACAAGGCAACAAACTTAATGGGTAATGATATGATATGTAGACAGTAGTGAAATGGATAATTACCATTATGTATGAAGACTATTTGAGATGTCTGTTCAATATTTCATGTTCCTTCATTTAATAATAAGAGTCAATTATAATAATTTTGACCAATTAAATGAGTTTATGAGCTTATATTGATTAAGATGATAATGATATATTTGTGAAAGTATTAAGTAACCAGCGCGGGCGCGCGGCATTCGATCACAAAACGCTATAAAACGAAATGCTTCACCTACTTTCTTAACAAAGAAACTTAAAAATACCTCAAACCTCGCCATCTACTGCAATTGAAACTGAAGTCAGGAAATATTTTATCGTTCCGTTCGCTATAGAGAATGGTAACTTATATTCCATACATCATTTTAAACGTCCAAAACTTGGGCCAGCGCTCGTGTGAAATGTTTGGTGAAATTAGAACAAAACTCGCGCTGGAATCTTATCTGCTATTGACTTCTTTTTGTTGGTACGACCTATAACATTAATCTTTTTAATGATGTTTGGAGTTGCTTTTGTTTTTGCCAATTTTTTATCGGAAGAGTATTATGAAGACATGCCGTTAACGGTTCAAAAGTTTGAGGAATAAATTTGACCTTGGTAATGACGACACGACGGATAAGTTTAACCCAAGTTTTGGAGTAAGCGGGTCACTCCTAAACTCACTTTACATAATGGACACTTTAACTAAACTGTAGCCCGACTTATGTCAAGTACCCTTAATATAGGCGACACAAGAATGATACTTTGGTTTCAACAACGCGCTCTCCCAATGAGAAGGAAGTTTACCCTCTCGTTCATTACTATGTCGTATTCGTCCCATCATTACGTCATCATTCCTATTATAGCATCACAGTATCTAGATATAAATCGAAATCTAAATTTCATCTGATTCTAGATATTAGGAGACCCTTGCCCCGGTAACAAACGGATCCCTCTCGTCTGGATGCTTTTGATATTAGAAAGGACCTCACTACTGAAATGTTTGAACTTTATCTAGTCTAATTGAAATGTAAGTGAATCCAGAGACTGCCCCACTTGAAGATCCAAGTGTCAAACAAACGGGCGTTAATATAGCCAAAAGTCTTCAGCCAACATAACCTAAGTAAGCATAGTCCTGGTGCCGGCAGTAAAGTTATGCGCACACACGCAGGCGAGATATTTGGCACGTCCTCCGAGTATGAATAAGCTATAGAGAGTTGTCGCCATCTTTCGTACCTTATGCCAAATGTATGCTGATCTTATTGTCACAGCTCTGAATGCAATATCTTTGTGGTAGAATTTGATAGCAACGTATGGGAAGACTTCGTAAAACATTTATACATTTACATTGTGTATTAATTCTACCGTCAATTCATTTGAAAGCAGAGTATTTACTTTTCTCGCCCGTTGTCAATAGTTGTTCAGTTAACTTTGTGTTTGAAGTTTCAATGATCTCTCGATAAACGACACGTTATTTTTAGTTTTTATATAAACTGTATGTCTCCGATATACACTAAGTTTAAGATTTTTTCTTATTACATCATATGACGCTGTACATTAAGGCCATGTCCTGTGTTATATTACGTATAAACTACGTCGTCTTTACTGCAGTAAGTTCGCATGATTGTTTATTTACAAATAAATATACTTGGAGCTTTACTCTACTTAAAGAGAATACACACTTTTAACTTATAAGTGCCCGTGGTAATAATAAATTGCTCATCTACTAGAAATGCTGATGTAATTATTTCGACAGAATTAATGTAGCAGTAGTTAAACAGTTTAAAATCATTTTAACGACATTTATTCTAGTTCTCTCAGCACATAAATTTTACAAACTAACTTACAACTAAGGTAATGGTAAACTAAGGTAAGTAGTAAGGTAACCTAAGGTAATGTTCATTATAAACCAAACACAGTAGCGGCCTCGCTCTCAGGATTAGAGTACGTGATAACGGCTCGTATTGTCATTGTTGACAGTTATAATACTATTGCGACATACGAAAGGGTCATCCTGCGGCAAAAAAACTCAGGGATCCCTGTATAAATAATCGCAATACTATTAAGTCGTTAGGGAAATGGGAGACCCTAATAATGACAATATTTGTTTCTCTCCGCCTCTTGTTATTATGATTACATTTTTTTTGATAACCCTGTAGCTTAGGTTGTAGATATCTTGCTAGCCACTTAGCAAGGTTACACTGAGGATGTCGTGGGTTTGATTCTCGGTCGAGTAACATTCGTGTAGTGTGTTTAAAGGAAATCTTATTGCGAAACGCTAACTGCACTAATATGATAGCGCTCATAGCCTCGCGGTTGGCGTCGGTCCTTAGTGACAGCAGGCGCAGTCGGTATGTTAACATAAGGTTATTTAGGGGTAGGTAAGGCCGGCAGTGGAAATCTCTTGAGTGCTATGATGTTTCAGAGGTAAAGCCGTCGGTCGCGGTTTTTATCGTTAGATCGGAGTCGTCAGGCCATGTCGGTGCCTTCAGGCGGCATTGTCAAAGTCAAAGTCAAGATATTTATTTCGTGTTAGGAACAAACAGCTCACTTAACGAAAGTCAAATCTTAACAACTAAAATTATACTTAAAAAATAAAAAACCATTTATTATATGAACCTAAAATAATATTTGTCTCGATAGACAATACCGATCTGTCATCGGCTTTATAAGAAATACAAGTACATACTTAGCCTAAGTAAGATAGGGTCGGCCGAGAGAAAAAACATAAAAGCTTGTGACACTTGGGTTAGTTCCTAACTATTCCACCAGTCGGCACTGGACCAACGTGGTGGATTATGCTCAATACCGCCTCAGTAGCCTAATGCGGGGTACTAGTTTAGAAATAAATTAAATTTAACGTAAATTTAACGTCTTACAATCTAAAAACTACAATACTATAACCCCTAAACAGAACGGTATCTACAGGTAGATACTAAAACGATTCGTTGATGTATTAAAACGTTTATTAAAATTTACTCAAAACATCCTTTACATTTTTATATTACGAGCAGTACTATAAACCATTTTTAGAGAACGTACGTTGGTTTACATCAGAAATAGCAAGTACTCGTAGTACCAAGAACACGAAAATGTTTTACGCCGAACCATCCGTCATCGTCAATAACGTCACCTTATCGCTAAAGAGCCCGATACAGCGCTTAATCCGCTTAAAGGAAGCAATGGGAACAAACAAGCAAAGGTAAGTCATAACCCGGGCTTAACCCTCCCACTTGCCGTCCGCGCGTCCTCTCGAACAAACAAAGCCGCACCCTGCGCACACAGACCGAAATATAAAGCTCATAGCGAATTTCACGCTTTTATTTATTGTTCTGTATGAAAGTCAAAGGATTTCGTTTAGTGAGTGAATGAAAAGAAAATATTTGTTGTGTGCCAGCCGAGGTCGATAGCGCTTTGGGCGCTAATACTTGTCGTTTAGGACTTAAGGGCTCGTGTCGGTTCTGACATGTTTAAGTTTGATCACATAGGGCTAAGTCTAAAGTCAAATGGTTCTTCATGAAAGTTGAAAATAAGGTACGTTAAGAAATTATTTGGTGTACAATAACAATATTTTAGTATATTATATAATTGTACTACCGTGCGTACTACAGAAATACTACCGTGGTCGTGAGGCTGCCAGCCGGACAGTTTGCAAGGCATTACTATCAACACGTGGTTCCACTCCTCGTTTGGTAGCAAATATGAAAATGTTCTAAAATTAACTTATATTTTATATTTGAGACGGTATAATAACTGATACATCATATCTTCAAAGTCAGTCTCGAGTCAGATCAGTATCGCATCTAACAATTACTACATGCTACTACTAAATAATTTAGTAGATTTTTCCAAACATACAAACAAAAATATTTAATTTACGATAAAAGCACCGAAGTCCATTTATACTGACCATTAAAGCCCAGTCGATGTAGACAGCAGCTGGAGGTAAACAGTAGCGAACAGATAAAAACCATTAGGTCATCGTGTCGTCCCGACCAATACATTCGTGGAAGAGTAAATGGGAAAATCGTAGTATTTAGTGGGATTTCGTCATGATTCGGGAAATCGTTGCCATGTGAGGGAATAAGACACTTTGATGATGGCAAATGACATTCTGATATACTGGTGTAACAAGCCTACTCGTATAACTAAGTAACTAATCAGTACCTGAATATTGACGTGCAAGTAATGATATGCCATCATATTTATTTTGTCTCACTTAACGAATAATTCGCTAACTCAGTTAGAAGTCATCTCTTTTTCGTAATCATGTTATATTAATAATACATACATGGTAGGTACACGAGTCCCAGACATCAAATTACCTTACGAAATTGGTCCAATATTGAAAGGTTCTAAGGTTGATCACATGAATTGCTAACATACGAGCAGCAACACATTCCTTAAAGAAGAAAGTTGAAAGTTGACAAATTCAAATTCAAAATAATTTACTCATATCTGCTAATACTTTGATCTACTAAACTTTGATACCTATCAACGATACACATACACATACACTAAAAAAATATTTTAATAATTGACACTGTAATTGAGATTTGTGAGTGTTATGTCTACAGACGTAATTAGACAATAGAAGTTATCAAGACCAACAGTAATTGAATTCAAACCGAGGAAATAACCTACCTCTACAAAAGGGCATAAGAAACTTGTAATTTAAAGTTATGAAAACATTAAAGTTTATTCTTTAACAGCAACTTATTTAGTAATATCTGATGCGCGGTGGTTTGCTTTTATGATGAATGCCTGAACTCCAGGTTAAAAAGCCTTTCCTTAGCATTTTATTTGTTTCTAACAAGTGAGATGGAAATGCTATTTGTTGTCATGTTCCTGCTCTGCTTTGATGCTTCCAGATTATCTCGTGTCTACTAAAAAAACTTTTAAATTAAAGAAACATACTTACAGTGGTCTTATTGTTAGTTGGTCACTTTCCTCCATAGGCACCGGGTCGGTGCCTTTTCTGGGATTCGTAGTCATTTTTAGGTTTTAACTTTAGTGCAATTTATACTCATTTATAATGCAATTAAATAGCTTTCGAAAAGTTTTAATTTGTTATCAAACATCAGCCGGTTTGAAACCAGGTTATAATAATGTTACCATACCAATAGTGATAGAACACCACAGACTACGTAAGTAACCACTGTTAACACATTAAAAAAATATATATCCATTCAATCATATCCAATGGCAAGATCAATAATTGTCAAAGTTGTCAAACGTAGTATAGATGTCAATGTGTCAAATAATTAAATTGACGTGTTGAGTGAATGAGATTTTAGTTCAACGTGATATTTTATTTTAGGTTAGACTCCTTGTTTATTTACGAATTTTTCATGTCTTTAAAGATGTGTTAAGAAAATGTCTAATAATAAATTATTTGACGATGATTCGGAGGAGGAGGTTGCACTCAAGATTGAAAATGAGTACGCTAAGAAGTACGACGCCTGGCGAGAGAAAGAAGAGATACACAAATGTAAGATGAAAATAATTTATTGCCTGTCATTTAATTAAAATCCCCGTTAGCTATCTGGAGTCCACAATACTCAAATTTGTTAGGTAATTGTTATGTCATTGGTGTATAAATTATAATACCTATAGAGAACCAAAAATTTTGACTCAAGCTGCTTCGCAATCTAAGATCTCATATGGAAACTTTTTAATCTAAAATTTACTAGCAATAACAACATAAAAAATTTAGTAATTTTATTTGATGTTTTTAATGATGAATGAATCAAATAACATTTGTTGTAGTGGAGCAGAAATATGGTTCCAAGGCATTAGATCCAAATGCCTCACTGTCGTCAGACAGTGAGGATGAGAGTGATGAACCACCCGAGGTATCGGAGGAGATGGAGACCCAGTTTCTGAAGACCCTGGCTTTACTAAAGACGAAGGACCCAAGAATATATGACCCCAATTACAAATTCTTTGATGAGAAAGAAGAGAAACCTAAGGATAAACAATTACGTAAGTTTTGTAATGGTTGTAATAAACAGCTTCTTAATGCTGGTAAATCCTTACCACATAGTTGTACTTTCACAGTTTTCATTAAAGTCTCAATGTGGCATATCCCCTGTACAAGATTTTTAATGATATTCCAGAAAATGAAGAAAAACCTAAAACATTGACGTTTGGTGATAGTGATGATGATGATGATGATGATCCAAATATATTCACTGTTGAAAAGAAAGCAGAGGTTGACAAAGAAGAACTTGATACAAACAATAAAGATAATTTAGAAAAAACATCTAAGGTACAATAACAGTTTCAAAAATGAACACAAGTTAAAATGTGATCAAGCCATAAAAACTTAACTTTTCATTAACCCTGTAACGATTCAACAGCTACTAATCAATAAAACAAATTTTTAGGAAGACAAGCTGAAAGATTTCTTGATCGGCAAAGCTGAACATATTGAAGATGAAGTAGAGAAAGATTTAGAACCACTGAAGGCTTTCTGGTCTGACCCCAAGCTAAATGAGGGAGAAGCATTTCTTAGAGATTATATTTTGAACAAAAGGTATAAGCTATTCTCCAAATTATCACAATAACAAATTTTCTATTATCTCTCACACAAATATATCCAGCCGTGGACTTCGAAAGGCCACTAGATAGATAGATGTTCCTGTGAATGTTATTTCCGGCTAGGCATCTGATAGAATACATTGTATGTTGCAGATACCTAGAGGCGGGCTCTGCCGCTGAGGACAAGCTGCGGGACGACGTGGAGCTGGAGGCGGACGCGGCGCTGGTGGAGGAGCAAGGCGCCTTCGAGCGCGCATACAACTTCCGCTTTGAAGAGCCCGATGATGAGTATGTGAGTAGGTTGCGATATTGCCCAATATTGTTCAGATGCGCTTTAGGTTTGAATCAAATGTTATTATGATTCAACAAAGTTGTTGTAATTACATTAAGTAATGATCTTGGTTATGGAAATAGTTGACATCTTCGTAGACAAGTCACGAGATAATAAGTGCGTATCGACGCCCATGCACATAAAGTAATACACCAAAGGCCAAGAAGAGAGAAAAAAGAAAGTACTGGCTCTCAAGTCCCCAATCGGAACACGAGGAGTGGTTTAACG
>DWNI01000069.1:0-14905 GCA_018250175.1 Alychna victa
AACCCACCTTTTCTGCCTGTTTTGGTGCTGCTTTTTTAAGTTTGCACCCCACCCGCTATGCTGAGGTATTGGTTCGACGGATGCAGGCTGCAGGTGCTACTGCCTATTTGGTTAACACTGGCTGGAACGGAGCAGGAAAACGTATCTCGATTCAGGCCACGCGAGCGATTATTGATGCGATTTTGGATGGGAGCTTGGATCGGTTAACGACGCAAAATCTGCCGATCTTTAATTTGGCGATTCCACTTGAACTACCAGGGATTGATCCAAAGCTACTTGATCCGCGCAACAGCCATCCCGATCCCATTCAATGGCAGCAGAAAGCAAATAAATTAGCCCAAAAATTTATTGATAATTTTGAAAATTATACTGATACCCCGATAGGGCAACAGGTAAAACAAGCAGGTCCTAAACAGCTAGACAATACTCAAGCTTCCTCTTTATAGTAAAAGGGGTAATTTCCGATAAATAACCAATGGCAGAGGTTGTCAAAGTCATGGTTGGCAGCGGAGAACTGACCCCACCACGAATAGGCGCTGGTTAATATAGTAGCTGCCAGCTCCGATTAGGGATTTGTTTCAAACTAACCAATTGGGAAGGTTATTCACTTTATGAAACTACAGCATCTTCGCTCTATTGTCGAAGTATTTAAGCAAGGGCTCAATATTTCTCTAGCCGCCAAGCGATTAAACTCTTCTCAGCCAGGGATTAGCAAGCAAATCAGACAATTGGAGGATGAATTAGGTGTCCAAATTTTTGAACGCCATGGAAAACATTTAACTAAGGTGACTGATGCTGGCCGCGAGCTACTACAAATTGCGACTGATATTTTAGGGAAAGCGGATAATCTTAAAGTCGTTGCCTTAGAGCATACACATCCCGAACAGGGTTCACTGAAAATTGCGGCAACCAATAACCAATTGCGCTACCAGTTGCCTAGAATAATTAGTGCTTTTAACACCCAGTATCCTCAAGTCTCTTTACATATTCATCAAAATCTCCCAGCACCAATTGTTGAATCACTGATTAAAGGAGAAGTTGATTTTACAATCACTGCTGTGGTAGATCCGGCCTTTGATAGCTTGCTAATGCTACCTTGCTACCATTTTGAATTGGCAGTTATAGTCCCTAGCAGCCACCCTTTAGTAACCAAGCAACCGCTGACGTTAGAAAAGTTGATTGGTTACCCTATCATTACCTATCCCCTAAGTTTTTTAGGTAAAAGGATCCTTAGGGATTTATTTGGTAATGAACCGTTGGCTTCACAAACTTTTTTTACCGCGACTGATGCAGACTTAATAAAAAGTTATGTACGATTAGGGCTTGGAGTGGGGATCATTGCTAAAATGGCGTTGCATTCGCAACTGGATCAAGATTTGGTTTCGCTGCATACCAGCCACTTTTTGCCAAAGGGAACGACTAAAATAGGTTTTTTGCGAAATAAATTGTTACGCGGCTATATGTTAGATTTTATAGCCGCTTTTGCCCCGAATTTAACAAAAGATGTTATTGAAATGGCATTAAAACAACCGGATAATGAAGCTGTCGAAAAGCTATTTACCTCCTTTCAGCTTCCCTTAAAATGATTAATAATCGCCATTATCTGGATGGTAGTAGCGAGTAAATTAAGGCAGAGATAGCGATGGTTCCCATAAGCAGGATAAAGCCATCTGAGGGTCGATGGATATAACGGGCAAGGGCGGGTATGTGGTAGCGTGCCCAGACCGGCATAATTAATAGTATTAAGGCGATAACTGGGCCACTAAGCGATTCGATCATCCCTAAAATACTAGGGTTTAGTAGTGCTACACCCCATAAAGATAGCAAAAAAAACAGGTGGAGCCCGCATTCGAAGCCGGGTCGGTTAACTTTAGCCTCTGCTGACACAGAGCGCAAGGATAATAATCCCTTTAACCCCTCATAAGCACCCTGATAGTGACCAAAAAAAGAGCTCGTAATGGCTAGAAAAGCGATTAGTGGGCCTAGATAGCTAATGGCGTATGAAGAGTGCTGATTGGCCAGAAAGGAGAGGATCGAAAGGTTTTGCTGCTTAGCCAATTTGAGGGATTCTGGCGAGAGTGTCAACACAGTACTGAAGACAAAAAACATGACAAATAGCAGCAGGATCAGAGAAGTTCGTTGTAGGATTCGTCGAGCATGGTAGTCTGCCTGTAACCCATAGCGACGTCGCTGGGCAACCGAAAAATAGGCAATGGCAGGAGAGTGATTAAAGGAGAAAACCAGTAGAGGCATGGTTAACCAGATTGCCGAAATAAAATCAGTTAAAGTGGGTAATTGACAGAGAAAATCAACTTGCCAATAAGGAATCAAATAACAAGAGATACCCAGTAAAATAGCCACCAATGGATACACTAGCCAGGCAGTAATTTTCAATATCCACCGTTCACTAAACTGCATCAATAGCACCAAGGTACTAATGGCGATAAAAGCCAGTACTGCCCGAGGAAAACCAACCAGACCTAATTGATGCTTAATAAAGCTCTCCAAGGTATTGGTGATCCCAACACCATAGATCAGTAAAATTGGATAAATAGCCAAAAAATAGAGCAAAGTAATCAATTTTCCGGCTTTAATACCAAAATATTCGGTGACCACCTCTGAAAGCGTGCCGTCGGGTTGATTGCCTGAGAGCACCAAGCGGCAAAGACCTAGATGAGCCCAGTAGGTCATTGGTCCCACCAATAGCGTCAGCAAAAGCAGAGGCCAAAATCCTCCTAGGCCCGCATTAATTGGTAAAAATAAAATACCCGCGCCCACCGCAGTACCAAACAGTGTTAAAGTCCAGTGAGTATCTGACTGGTTCCAAGCTACAGAGGGCGGTTGCCCATCTGCAGTCAGTATTTCATGTTTCATTAGTCAATTAATCCCATTACAGTTATTGATTCTCAGGCTTGGATAGCAGTTAGGAAACAAAAATGTTTGTTTTAAGAGCGACTTAATTGAGCCCATCCTCTGTTTTCCATGTTTGCTAAGCCCTACTAAGCGACTGCTGTCGGCTAACCCTGGGGAGAGACTAACAGCGGCAGCAGTCGACTAACCTTATCTAAGGTCTCCTGGTATTCAGCATCGACTTGGCTATCGGCGACAATAGCGCCTCCCGCCCAAAGGATGAGTTGTTGCTGTTCAGCAACTAAGGTACGGATCACAATATTGGTATCTAAGCTACCGCAGCAGCTAAGGTAACCAATGCTACCACAATAGGCCCCTCGACGCTGCGGCTCCAAGGCTTCAATAATCGCCATGGCCGCTATTTTAGGGGCACCAGTTACCGAACCTCCAGGAAAAGTGGCGCGTAGCAGATCAATAACTGTATAACGTGGATCCAACTGGGCAGTCACGGTACTCACCAGATGATGAATGGCTGGGAAACTCTCAACCACAAATAATTCCGGAACTTGGACACTGCCCGGTAGCGCCACTCGACCAATGTCATTGCGCAGTAGGTCAACTATCATTAAATTTTCTGCTCGATCTTTAACTGACGTCGCTAAAGCTTCTGCCGCTTGGCGGTCATGCTGAGGATCAGCCTGACGGCGACAGGTCCCTTTAATTGGGCGGGTAGTAATTTTCCCATTGACCATTTGTAAAAAGCGTTCTGGTGAGAAGCAGAGTAAGGCAGCTTCTGAGAAGCGCAGGAAAGCGGAAAAGGGGGCTCGGTTAGCCGTTTGTAAGCGCCGAAAAGCTTGCCAGGCATCACCTTGATAGGGGGCACAAAAGCGTTGTGCTAAATTGACTTGATAACAGTCACCCCAATGCAGATGGTGTTGAATTTTTGAAAATTTTTCTGCATAAGCGCTGTAACTCATATTAGAAGCCCAGGGCCCAGTTAATTGGAAAGGTTGATAAAGCTGGTGGTCTGCTTGTTGCTGTAGCCATCGTAGCCGTTGGGATGGTTCCTGGTGGCAAATTAGGGTTAGTTGCTGATGCTGATGGTCAGCGACTAAAGCCCAATCATAAATTCCCATCGCCATATCAGGCAATTGACTATCGTGAATCGCCAGGCTAGGCAATTGCTCAAAACGGCGGCCTAAATCGTAGCTTAATAAACCCAGGCTGCCACCTTGAAAGGGATAGTCGGCCTGAAATGATACAGTAGGCAGGTATTGCTGTTGTAGTTGTTGTAGGAGCAGCAGGGGATCATCACTACTGATTTGTTGTTCTTTGGAGGGTTTGGTGATAGTGGTTAGCGATCCTCGGGTGACTAAGGTTGCCAGCGGATCAGCAACTAGGATATCAAATCGACTGTGTGGGTGCTTGGCGCCACCCGAGTGTAGCAGCTGCGCCCATGGCTGTTGTAGCAAGCAGGCATAGCGTTGAACCAAACAATCTATTTTATAAGGCAACGCCTGAAAAAAGGGTCCAGAGGACATGACAACGAATGCTGAGTGAATAATAAGAATCGGCACACTATAGCATGCAGTGATCCTATTGCCAAATAGCCAGCGGCCTAATGTTCTGTTTGGCCGCGCTATATCCACGTCTGTGTATGAAAGGTAGAGACGCCTGAATTAAAACTTAGTTATACAATTTGAATCCAGCCCCTGATTTTAGAATAAATAATTATAGATAAAGGGCCATAACCAGGCTCACCAACATAGTACTGGAGCTGCCGGAGAGGATTATAATGATAGTGCGCTACTGTACACACTAGTTCTATAAACTCTCGCCCCACTGAGTGAATGTCAACTTACCGCTTTGGTAAAATATCTTAGCAATTTAGAAAAGCTGAAACAGAGACAAAATCTGCGCTGGCAGCACTATCCTGTAATTTGCTGGTCAAAGCTTAATGGGAGCACTGAGTATCACGCTATCAAGGTGGCGAAGTGCGGCTGTGCGTCAGTCACTACAACTGGCCTATGGAGTACTGAAATCCGGGATGCCTTTTGATGCAAAGATAGCGCTGGCTTCATTATAAACAAGACGATATCTCAATAGACCCTAACTAACATCCCAAAAACTTGGATTGACAAGTAAATTAAATGTTAATATAATGACAAAAATAGAATTTTTAAGTAACTTGTTAGTAACTTTGTATCATTTGTATGACTTGTTCGGATATAAACTCTGTGTTTGTATCAAACAATAGAACCACAACGAAGCAAGCGCGTCAAACAAGGAGGGAAGTTATGGGTACTAAAAGCATTTGGCAATATGCAGCTGACCGTTTTGGAGAACGCAAATTTCAAAAACTGAAAGTGTTAGGGCAAGACGGTTATCTTATCCGACTGGGGAAGCAGACTTTAAGTGTAGGCGTGGCGGTTACTCGACTATTGTTGGATATAGTTAGGTTGCCTGTGGTCTTGATTTGTAACGGTGTAATCTGTTCTATAAAAGAAAAGCCTAAGAGTGGATTTTTTCACACCTTATACCAAAAACCTAGGGGTGAATATCTGGCTGATATCGCTGTAGATACTTTTGCAATCGTTTTTGACAGTGCTAAGCTGGTTTTCTACGGCATTAAAGGGTTGGGTAAAGGAGCGGGATATTTGGGACATGGAATAGGAAAATTATCCCAGTTCACCTCATACCATCTCTTTGACAAGCAATCAACTGGCCTTGCATATCCAAGAATGCCAAAGAATGTTCAAGTTGTACCAATTTCCACCACCAAATCAAATAAACCAACCCTTGCAGTGGCTCCTATTGTCGAATCAGAGCAGAAAACAACCCGCCCTATTGAAAAAGTGAAACAAAAGAGAGCAGCACCTTTATCACCGCCTAAAATTAAGGAAAGAGATGAATTTTTTGCCAATTTACAGATGATTTCAGCACAAAAATCTGTGAGTGACTCAGAACTAAAGCAATTAGCAATACAGTGGAAAAACTTCACTTCGGATTTGGCACCTGGACAACGACAGGAACAAAACAGTAATCCTAGATTTTTGAATGGTATTTCTAGCCTTCACAAGAAAAAAATGTTTAAAAGTTCTCCAAAGAAGAGAGCAGCACCTTTATCACCGCCTAAAATTCAGGAAAGAGATGAATTTGTTGCCTGTTTACTGATGGTTTTAGCACAAAAGGTTGGGAGTGAACTAGAGTCAGATCAATTAAAAATAAAGCTGGAAAACTTCATTTCTGGTTTAGCACCTGGACAACGACAGGAACAAATCAGTATTTCTGGTTTGGAGAATGCTATTTCTAGCTTTCTCGAGAAAGAAAAGTTTAAAAGTTCTCTATTGAATAAACCAGAAAAAACCATTAACTCTGTATTTCCACCCTTAATTAAAGTCAGTTGAGTTGTTCTTATGCCAAATGGATACTAACTTAATATGGAACCTTGTTTGTCCTGTTTTAATGACACTTTATAGATAGAAGTTTAGTCAAAATGATTGTCATATCTTGTCTAAACTTTTATACCTACATCTCTGTAAAGTCGTAATGGTCAATAAAAACCGGATACCTAGTTAAGCCACTTAGCTTAATTCGTATTGTTCATATTGCATAGGTGGCAGATAGCCCAAAGTGCTATGCGGACGTTTACCGTTGTAATAGACCAAGTAATCCAAAACAGATACGTGGGCTGCTTTTCGAGTTGTTAGAGCTTCATAGCCCCTTGTCATTTATGCTAGTTTCCATTCCCATAGCTGCTAGCTGTTGAATGAGGTCCTCATGTACCCGGCCACCGCCCAGCCAATGAGCTGCCGTACGTACAAATCCAATACAACCGCTTTAGATACAGATAGCCCTGGTGGGTCGAAATCATGTTAATACATTGGGGTTCACATACTTTACACAATACTGGATCAAAAAAACTTACGTAGCCGTCGTCACTGGCAACGATAACTCCCAGCCTACCAATGATTGCTGGGCTAGCGCTGACGGGAGCTTCTAATGCTTGTTTTTTTGCCTGATTAAAATAGCGCAGCTATTGGTGACCACAGATAACTGGCTTTTGGTGCCAGGAAAAAACTGGCAAAGGGCCATTAGACAAGCACAGTACGGATTTTGATGGCTGATGCCGAAAAGCTGAGGTATTTTCAAGAAATGTCATGGTATACGTAGCTTATTTTTCGGTTTTATATAGCGGGTAAAGACCCAAGTGAAAATTAGAGCTAGTAACAGGGTGGATGGCCCTTTTGCAGCAATGGTTGCAAAGGCTGATTTCTGATGGAATGCTGCAAAATAAGTTAGGGGTAACGTCAATAGATAGGTCGATAGTGTCGAAGCGAAAAATAGGACAGCGCTTCGCTGGTGTATCGTCAGCAATTCACCGAATAATTGCTCGAAGAAATAGGCCGGTACATAGATGAAATAAGCCAGCAGGATGGATCCAGCAAGAGTGACGTTTAGACTGCCATTGTCAAATAACTGAATCAATTGATGACGAAATACACAGCTCAGACCCAAAGCCACCGCAGTAGGCACAGCAGAATACATCACCAATTTCCTAATGGTATCCCTCCTCTGCACATGCTGATTAGAAACCGTATCAACTGAATAGCCATAATACACAAAGCTTGCACCAAAACAGGCTTGCGACACCCGGCAAAACAGGGTATATAGCTTGGTAGCTATCCCGGTGGCGGCCACTGCTTGCACACTCATGGTTCCGATGAACAACACGGGTACGACGGTACTAACATAGTCGTTCAGGTGCCGAATGCCTATTCCAAAGGATGTAAACAGCATATTTTTTGCCTGCCCGATCACCTCACGGGGAACGATGACAATCTTTCCAGGGTAGGCAATTTTGAAATTTTGGCAAAACAAAAAGATGGCTATACCAGCCATGGCCGTTTGTGCCAGAGTGGTGGCAAACGCGACTGCCATTTCGGGAGAAACAAAGACATGATTCAGGGGGCTGAATAGAAATAGACCATTTAACCCTATATTCAGTATCAGACCAGAAATGACGTTCTTCAATGCCATTGACTTCATACCGCATATTTTCAAGGATTCATTGGCCGCAATATAGGCCAGAACAGCCGGCACACTGATTAGTCTTGTCACCACGTAATCGTTAATCGGGTTGATCAGATCTGGCACCTGGCTGAAACTGAGAAGCATTGGCTTGATTGACCAAGCGATTAAAGAGGCGTTCAAAGTCACTAGCAAGGCCAGTACCATGAAGCTTGCACCGAGCATCGGCAAATACTCGCCGGTTTTACCTGCACCTTCCAATGCAGCTAAGCGAGCGGTAAAAGTATCCACCAGGCCTATCAACACCGCTAGTAAGGCGGAAGTAATCAACTCTCCTTGGCTCACTGCCGCAATGTGTGATAAGCCAAGTGGTGTGATCATCAGCAAATCAATCGTACCGAAACCGACGCTAACCATCCCCATTGCAAACAGCGTTAGGGCAAAATCGGCAAAATTACGTTTGGTTAGGGTTGTGTGCTTCACATTGATTTTTTACAATTGCTCTGTAGATATGCAAAATGCTCTCGTCACAGGCACGACTGTAGCCGATGGTAAGCCATCTCAAATTTTTTCAAATTACGATACTGCACTTTCTTGCCCAACTTCATCCCAGTCACTGCTACTAATGAATTATCCGGTGATAACTAAAATAAAGTCAGGCAAATTGATAATGCTCGTTCAAACTGCCCAAGCTGTTCCCATAGCATGGCCGCTAAGAATAATTGATGACTAACGTAAGGTAGCCTCCATCCTTCTAGCTTTTTCATATCATTCAACAACTTCATAGAGATAGCCAAATTTTTGGTGCGCATCGGCCAATTTACCATAGCTGATTGACCAGGTAGGATCGAGTTCGATCAATTCCGTAGCGATTTCTTTTACTTTTTTGAAATCCTTTGCCACATACATAAACTTTCTCATGGATAACTTATAAAAAAGCTTTTCCTGTGTTCAGCCATTGCCTAACCAATGATTTGCCGTGGATACGAGTCCAATACCCTGACTTAGAGCACTAGCTTAGATACCGCCGCTCCAGTAAGATAAGCAGCCCGCATACAAATTTTTTAGGATAGGAATCATAGGTACCACAGTGGCTAAGCGAGATTACGGAACTGGGCGCTCTACGCAAAAAAGCGTTTTATCTAAACCTAATCGAGTGACTCAATCCGTTTTTCCCAATTATCTGCTGTTTTTTTTAGCCGGCATATTATTAACACTCTTGGGTGTATTTTGCTGGTTAAAAAAACCTGGGTCAACCTCATCTCAGCCATTTAGCCAGCCAGGCGCACTAAAAAAACTACCAAGTAAACCTCAAGAGCGATGGCGTTATATCAAAGCACTAGAGGATAAGGAAGTTATCGTAACCATAGTCCCCCCCTCTTCAGCAAATCTTAAAGGTAGCAGTGCTACCTTGACCTTACCAAAACCTTTATTGTCCCCCTTTAAGGTTACCCAATGGTGGTTATACTGTGAACCTTTGAAACCCTCAGAATCTTTACAGACTTTGCGAGCCCATTTGGCGTTATTGGGATTTGAGAGTGCTATGATTAAAGAGAATAAACGGCCACAATTAGTGCTTGGGCCCTATGCGTACCGCCAGCTGGCTGATAAGCATTTACAGCAGTTAAGACATCATCAGATTACTTGCTGTGCCTTGAATGGTAGCTGACAGAGAAATCTCTTCTCAGTCCTTTAAAGGCAGCGATAAGACGATTGATGGATTAGACACTTATTGGCACAAAACGGTTACTAAAGGATAATAAATTGTGACAACCATTGTCAGTATACGTCGGAAAAATCAGGTAGTGATTGGTGGTGACGGGCAGGTTACTTTAGGTAACGTAGTGATGAAACATAACGCCCGAAAAATACGCCGTCTTTACCGGGATCAAGTGTTAGCGGGTTTTGCAGGGGGTACTGCCGATGCCTTTACACTATTTGAATGCTTTGAACGTAAACTAGAGCTGCATCAGGGGCATCTGTTAAAATCAGCTGTTGAGCTGGCAAAAGATTGGCGCACTGACCGCATGCTACGACGCTTAGAGGCTTTATTAGCAGTGGCTGATCATCAAAGCTCTTTAATTATCACCGGCAGTGGGGATGTGATACAGCCGGAAGATGATCTAATTGCCATTGGATCAGGCGGGCCTTTTGCGCAAGCAGCAGCACGTGCTCTAATGGATAACAGCGAACTCTCTGCCTACGAGATCGTTAAACAAGCTTTAACAATTGCTGGTAGTCTCTGTATTTATACCAATTGTCAACAATCGATCGAGCAACTGAACTTTGAGAACAAGGGGCTTTAAATTATGTCTACTCTCACTCCCCAAGAAATCGTTCAGGAATTAGATCGATTTATTATCGGGCAAAATAAAGCCAAACGTGCAGTTGCCATTGCCTTACGGAATCGTTGGCGGCGTATGCAGCTTGATGAAAATCTGCGCCAGGAGATCACTCCGAAAAATATTCTGATGATTGGGCCGACAGGAGTCGGCAAAACCGAAATTGCTCGCCGTTTAGCAAAATTAGCGGATGCTCCCTTCATTAAAGTGGAGGCCACTAAATTTACTGAGGTCGGTTATGTTGGCAAAGAAGTTGACTCCATTATCCGCGATTTAACCGATACTGCGGTTAAAATGGTTCGGCAGCAAGCTATTGATAAACTTCGACACCGAGCAATTCTCAGCGCTGAGAAACGCATGGTTGAGATACTGTTTCGCACCCAGGCAGAATCCTTTACTGACGATCAAGATCCGCAAACTGTTCGCCAACAACTATTGCAAAAACTGCAAGCTGGAGAATTAGATGAACAGCTCATCGATATCTCCGTAGCTGCAAACACTTATGGCGTAGAAATTATGGCCCCACCGGGGATGGAGGAGTTAACCAATCAGCTGCAATCGATGTTCCAGCATTTGTCGGGTCAAAAACAGAAAAAGCGGAGTTTAAAAATTAGCGAAGCTCGTAAGATTTTGGTAGAAGAAGAAGCCAGTAAATTGCTCAATCCGGAGGAGTTAAAGCAGCAAGCTATTGAACGTGCCGAACAACATGGCATTGTGTTTATTGATGAAATTGACAAAATCTGCCGACAAGGAGAACGCTCAGGTCCAGACATTTCTCGTGAGGGTGTGCAACGTGATCTACTGCCATTAATCGAAGGCTGTACTGTATCCACCAAGCACGGGATAGTAAAAACTGATCATATTTTGTTTATTACTTCCGGAGCCTTTCAAGTTTGCAGCCCTTCCCAGCTTATCCCAGAGCTACAAGGCCGTCTGCCGATCCGTGTCGAGCTGCAACCGCTAAATGTTGAGGACTTTCAGCGTATTCTAACAGAACCGCAAGCGGCATTAACTCAACAGTATCAAGCACTATTAGCGACAGAGGGCGTTGAGGTGAATTTTACAGCGGATGGGATTCGGTATATTGCGCAGGCTGCGTGGCAAGTCAACGAGCGCACTGAAAACATTGGCGCACGGCGGCTACACACTGTACTAGAAACACTTATTGAAACTATCTCTTTTACTGCCAGTGAACGGCACGGCGAACAGCTCAATATTGATGCTGATTACGCCAAAAACCATCTCGATGAACTGGTGCAGGATGAGGACTTAAGCCGCTTTATCTTGTAATCTCATGATTGCAAGCGACACCTACCCTTCGGGTAGGTTCTACTATCTTTCTTAGAGCCTATTGAAATACCGTCTTATTTATAATTAAGCCAGCGCTATCTTTGCATCAAAAGGCATTTCGGATTTCAGTACTCTATGGGTCAGTTGTAGTCACTAACCTATAAGCTGCACAAATACCAATCTTGCCACCTTGATAGCGTGATATTAAGTGCTCCCATTGAGCTTTTACCAGCAAATTACAGGATGGTGCCGCCAGGACAGGCTTTGCTTCTATTTCAGCTTTTCTAAATTGCTAAAGTATTTTACCAAAGCGGTGAGTTGACGTTCACTCAGTAGGGCGAGCGTTTATAGGGTTAATGTGTACAGTAGTGCGCTATCATCCTGGTATCCCCCTGGTCTGACTTATTTCGGCTCAGCTCACCTTGACCAAAAGCATGAATCCGAGCAGGATTCTCCACACTGATCTGAATGCCACTATCAACTAAGTCAGTAGCCAATGATATACTTCAAATAAACATTTTATTCTTTACCTTTCTTTCCTTGACATAAAGGGGTCTGGCTCTATAACAAATATCAAACACCCATATTTTAAAAATGGAGTACAGCTATGGAAACGTACGCTGAAAGGGCCCGCTTAGCACTACTTATTGCTTTACAGACAGCTTCCAACAATTTTGCTGACCCAGGGGCAATGGCTATACTCTATTGGTATGAGGAATTTTGTGCATCTAAGGGCAAACATACTTTAGAGTGCCTAGATCTATCCGGCATGGATTTAAAAATTTTGCCAGACTTTATAACCCTACCACTCTCTTTTGGAGTCTCCTCTGTAAAGTTAATGGATAATCCAGGTTTAACAGATGTCACCGCCCTGCAGGCGATGCCTCGCAGAATAAAAATTATGACAATAGGGTTTAGTATATCAGAAAACACAAAATCTCCTGATTCACAGCTATTGGATAATATTATTTATCGAAGAGATAAACAAAAATCCTCAACTGAAAAATTAGCTATAGATCTAAACTTAGAAGATTTTGATAGGATCTCTATCTATATACAATTCTGCCCAAAAATAAAATATTTAAAGCTTTTTGAGTGTCGAAAGATAACTGACCTTTCACCTTTAAAAAATTTAACTAAAATTAAATATTTAACCCTATCTAACCCATCAGATTCCTTGAATATAAAAACATTAAAACAACATACCACACTAAAAAATTTAAGAATAGAAAAATTTTATTGTGGAAGAATTTTAGAAGATCTAGAGAATTTTATAAACTTGCGTCGAGTAGTCCTATTTAGTTCTAACGTCAGCAACATAGAATCATTGTGCAAATTGCCAAAGCTTATAGAATTAGAATTACGGATGAACAATGACATAATAGAGATACATCTCAATAATAAATTTAAGTCTATACAAAAACTATTTATATTCAGAACAAAAAATTTAAAAAAAATCATTATAGATAATGTTTGTCTATCATTAAAATATATTTTTATTGATACTGCATTTAAATTAGAAGTTATAGATGGGATTAATCATTTACCTAATCTTGAACAGATAGAAATAGAATCGTCTGGTTGTTTAAGAAAAATTACTGGAATAGAAAATATAAAGAAACTAAAAAATATTTATTTTAGTGGTTTTGACTTAGATTTTTTAAAAACTACTTTAAAATCACAAATTTCTTCAGGTGAATACAAAATTTTTAAAAAAACTAGAAATTTATTTCCTTCAATACATAATATTGAGCCAAGAAAAACTCATCATAAACTTATTCATCAGGCTCTAATTGATTTACGGTTACTAGAACACCAGTTATCATCAGCGTTCCCTGTAGCAGATAATTTTATAGAAGTTAATAAGTCTTTGGAGATTATCCACCACCCAAAGATAAATAAAGCAGTGGACTTATCTAAAATCTATTAGGCCAGACACATTAGATTCGAAAATTAGGTCAGATACATTAGATTCGAAAATTTTGGCTAGTAACTGTAAATTTTGAAGCCCATCTCTATCGGCATTTTCTCCAAAACTTGCAATCTCTTGCGACAAGCTATCTGAGCTAGAAGTAGAATTTTCAATAAAACTTGCAGTAGAGGCTGCCGCAGAACTAGTAACTAAAACAACTTCATTATCGCTACATCTGTACTCTCTACCGTCGTATAAAAAAAACTTTATTGATATATTGCTCAATCTATTTCTTTTAGTTCGAGTTATTGCTATTAAATTATCATAATTAAGTTTTTCTATATCGTAAATTTTTTTACATTCCCCATGACCGTGATTTATACGGATAATTTTTAAACTTTCTATATCCATAAGTGGTTGCATGTCGAGTTCTGATGTCACGTCATCTATAATAATTTCTTCGATACCACTTATAAGATGTACATCTTTTATCAAAATTTTGGAATTTTCACTTAAAGTTAATTTTTTTACTGTTTTTAGCATACGTGCATAAATTGGCAGAGGATAAAGATTATGCAAAGGATAGAATGCATATTCTTTTATCTCTAAGTTGCTTGAGTTATTTTTAAAAGCTTCTGAAATTTTACTAATCAAATTCCATCTTAAACACGATATAACATACATATTAAAGATTTTTCTACATGTTGTATCTAGCAGAAAAATATCTTCTGGTTGAAAATATGAATTTTCACGGTAAATATTATTAATAATTTTAAAAATACTTTTTGTTGGTGTTCTAAATAAGCCAGGTAATGATTGAATAGTATCTTCATTGTTTAGCTTCACTATATTTTCTAATGTTGATCTCGTAACATTATATTTATCTAAATAAATAGATTTTAAAATTTCGATATAATTTTTTGTAAATCGATCTTCAAGTATATTAGTTTCTCTAAGTAATGATTTTGATAACGTTTCCTCGAGTCTGCTTTCACACAAATCTCCTAATTCACTCAAGTAGGGTGAGCCACTTATATCAATCCATGGTATATTTTCTCTCGACGCAAGGCTATTAATATCACTAGGGAGTTCTTTTAAACTTAAATTATTAGAGTAATTTTCCATAGCCCACGAAGAACTATTTTTATTATCAGAGTTAGTGGTAATTGGGTTGCGGATTCTATTTGATTCAGTAAAACATAATTTATTTCTCATAATAAATACTTCTCTATTTTTAATTTAGTACTGCTCTATCAACTAGCCTGTTGAGGTTTTACATGGGCAACCATAGATAGCTACCAGCCATGGCCAGCATACTGCAATAATCGTGCCTTAACTTATCCTATCGAGCGGTGATGGCTCTAAAATGCTTCATTCTAGCAAAGGTATTTTTTACATTCTAGCAAAATTATTTTTTACTAAGTGCCGAAGTTTATAGCGGTGGCGATCTAGAGCAGCATTCTCAACGGATAAGTTTTTT
>DWNI01000070.1:0-14805 GCA_018250175.1 Alychna victa
TATACAGATTTTTTTAAATATATTTTTAACTTTATAATTCTATAAATGTTTGGTCATCAAATTTACATACGTATTTTATTGAACCCCCCCTTGAAAGCAAAAGTAAACAACGCTCTTATCAAGTTTGACTTCAAAATAAGCAAAATATAACCAATTAATAATGTAACCGACCAATTAATAACATTAATATAACCATTTCATTAATTCACCATTAATATAACCAATTCATCAAATTGGTTGGCTTTGATGCCTACCTCATACTTGAATAGCACCTACACTATTAAAAGACGTAACTAACTTCTAACTTTATTTTTAATTGTTTTACATACCTTAGATCATTATTTACTAATTAGTTTTCGTAATCAGATTTATATGTTAATCAAAACCTTACTTACACCAATCTAACTACTGCTTTAGCCATATTCATAGTGTTGTTCAGGATAATTAACTAACCACATAAAAAAATAGAACGACCAAATTACGATCACATGGCATGGAAATTACATTTGAACAAATAATTCATTTACCTACATAGCAGTTGATTATGATTCTAATTTGCTGTTCGTTACACTCGAAGGCGCAAAACTTGTTTTAGCACGAATATTAATTTTGTTATTATTAAATTTTCAATTGTATTTTCAATTGTCTCCCTCATTAAAACCGTGAGGCCAAGCCGAATGTTGTTCTTTGTTATGTAATCCATGAAGGGGTACATTAGACCCTTAGCTGGCCGGTTCGATGTCCTGTCTCCACGCATCTGCCTCAAAACGTTTATGCGATGCATGCAATTAATAAGCATGCATATTACTTATTTTATTGACCGTATCGACAGTTTGCGTTATTGCTAAGTGTACGCCGGTGTTAGGACACCTGTTGAACTAGATCATTGTAATTACAAAGCCTATATCTAGTTATTAATTGTACACAGATTACAATGTATGTTTTTATTATCTATAATTTTTTTATCAAAGTATCTAACATTTCACCACAAAATATATTATCAATGCATTTCACATTAAAAAGATACATAAACCCCGGAATCATAACCAAATTTCCCATAACAAGAGCAGCGAGCCAAACCTCTGTTTAGCCTGCGCAGGCGTCCCTCTCTTCCCCTGGTGCCGCATCACAACCGGCGCACTCTCCGTCCCGCTCTCGCCCTCCGTGTCGCTCGTGCCCGTGGTTAGAGAATTCTTCTCGTGACTGAATATGGACGAGTTTCTCGGACTGCTGCCGTTGGTCGTCGAGTTGGTGTCGCTGTCGAGGATGAACGTCTTTCGTTTGTCCACGGCCTCCTCCCTGGGTTTTGTTAGAAAATCTATGTTCTCTTTGGTTGGCGTGATGTCGTCTATCAGGTAAGTCTTGCGCTTGTCCTCGTTGCGACGTTTAGATTTCTCTGTGGGTTGGTTTACCTGGAAGTAAGAAGGGTTTCGTGTATTTACGACTTGCACTTTTAAGGTCGAAGGTCCAATATGGCGTATAAAATTCACTTCGCTAAGATGCTCCTAGAGTAGGTGCGGAAGCTTCTACTAAGATCTCTTGCTACTAAGGCAGTGTATAGCTATAATAGTAGGTAAATATTTTTTGGGGAAAAAATATTTGTTGTAACTTTTTAATTTAGCCGTATATCATAAAAGTCCAGACTGGATTTTGATGATTGTAAATATCGAAACAACAATCTTCGATATATAGCAAAAATCTAGTTGGTTCTTTCCATTGCAAGAAGTTTCATTGTATAAGAATGAGACAGCTATATGTATATCAATTAGTATCTGACGCTGCATCTCTTTTTATTTTTTTGTTTTGTAAATGGCAAAAGTAATAATATAAAAAGCCTAACCTGAAAGTTTGTTACGTAATCTCTCGACAGCACGACGTCATTCGTCATGGCCTGTCTCCGTAGGTTCTCCCGGTAATCCTTGGGCCTGAGGTCGAGGATATCCGAATGTGTTGACGTCACCATGGGGTCTATCGGCAGCGTGACCACTTGATCATCTTCCGTCTCTTCCGAGGAGTAGTCCAGCGTGAGGTCCGCTATGTTCGTCGTGTGGAAGGATTGGGAGCGATGCACTGGTGAGGAGTGGCTGAAACCCAAACAAAACCCAAGTTCATATTAAATTTCTGGAGCGGCGTAGAATTCTCACCCCAATCCCAAGCCATAGACCGTGAAGCCCGCCTGGCTAGCTACAATCCTTCTCTTGAGCCTGGGCTCCGGCTGTGGGCTTGAGAACCAGTACTTTCTTTTTTTGCTCTCTCTTTTTGGCCGAAAAGGTTTCAGTAATACCTAGGGTGTTACTGATGTCCATGGGTGACGATGGCCACCTGCCATCTCGTGACTCGTCTACTCGTTTGACGACTATGTCCATAAAGAACCTAGCTGTTCTAGCTTGAAATATAACTGACAAAGGCGTACCTCGGCGAACTCAGGTCATCCTTGTTGCACTCTTGCCGCCTGGCCATCTGCTGTTTCTTTTTGCCCTCCTGCGCCGCTTTCATAGGGTCGTAGGAGGCGCGTTTTTTCCAGTTGGAGAATTCGATCTCCTTGGATGCTAGTGCAGACGAAGAGCGATGTTGGCTTGGTTTTTTCTGACCTGAAAGTTTTTAGAAATCTCGTTTTTAAGAGGAATATACTGTTAATGACACTGTATTTAAAACTTCTCCTTACGTTCACGCATAAGGCGTCAAATATGCAAAAGCCGTTTAAATTACATTCCAATTTTGAAATTATAAGAATCGAAACAAATGAAATGAAACAGACATATTTTCGCTGGATACTAATAGTTAAGATTGGTTATAATCGAAATTTGCCTAGCCACAACAATTTACCTTGTAGCAATTGCACTGCAATAGGTATCTTACCTACCATTTATAGTACCTAACAGTAAAAACAATAACAAAATCCTTGGCGCCAAAATCGGATCGGTACGGCCGCCATATTGGTCCCGCAACATGCGTCCATTAATGGCTTGCACTGCGGTCACCGCTCAACATCGTTTTAAACGATTTTAAATTGCTGTTTCAAATTATGGTAGCTATAGTTTTAACCAAAAGGGACGCTTTTAGGAATTTTTTGTGTTGGGTACATTTATGTGGTTATGAGCACGCAACTAACACCTCAGTCCGACCACGGTCACTCCGCCGGGAGTTAAACGACTTCAAAAAATATTAATTTATTATCCACTAGTGGCCCGCCCTCGCTTCGCTTCGGTAAACCTTCGCCGACGAAAACACCCGAAACATTTCTATCAATTTTGAAACATTAATTTGTTGCAATAGTTAAACTATTACCTGTTATCCCGCGGAAACAAAACAGTTCTCCGGGAAAAATGTATCGTACGTTACTTCCTAATAATGTCGCTTTCTATTAGTGAAAAAAGTTAAAAATCGGTCCAGTAGTTTTGGAGCCTATTCGATACAAACAAAAAAAAAAATCTCTTTATAATATTAGCATAGATCAAGAGGCCGTTCTACTAAAAAGTTGACTTGAAAGAATCGAATTTATCTGGGTGTACATTTCAAGAATTGCGAATTGACCATAGACATCAAGACACTAGATAGCAGAGCTAAACCTTAAAGCCTCACTTCTAATAAACATCTTTAACAACCTCGAAAACAAAACATGGAGCATTTTCACCAGATCAGAAATATCAGATTTCGTGGCGATCTCGCACATGTGAATCGAATTTAAAAGTACAACTCAAAAAAGAAGACGCGCAACGGAAACCTGAAGGTCACACCGGGGGAACAGTGTTAGAAGGACCATAAACCAAAATGTAGATAGCATAATCAGCATCGGTTTATCAGATTCGAATTCAAAATCATTTATTCATATCTAAGATACACTTATGCACATATTTTTTTTAAAACTACTGCCATTTTGCAGGGTTGCTTTGACCTGGAGAAGATAAGGCGAAATAAACTCCGCATATCTATTCAAAGACGAATACCTGTCGCCTGACACCCTGATCCATTGGGATTTGATTGGCGTTCATTCTGTCCAGCTAAAATAAATACTTTACCACACTGTCAAGTTCTCTGTGAACCGTCTCAAGATCAGTCCGCTAACAATAAGTCAGGGGGCGGTTACTCGTCAGGTCTGTCGATGTGCGTGAGCGCGCTGGGCTCCCCCGCGCGCTCGTCCCCCATCTCGGCCGGCTCGGAGCACGGCGAGCGGTACAGCCGGAAGGTGTTTGTTGGTGGGCTGCCGCCGGATATTGATGAAGGTGAGTTGTGTGAGGAGGTAATTGGGTGTTTAGTCCCTATGTTTTGGCTTTTAGTTGGGGAGTAAGCAACCGACCTATCTTACGTTAAGCTTCAGTTTAGGGATGTTGGATAAATTCAATACATGGTCTGTGTAAGTGTCAAGTTTCAATCAAACCCGTTCAACTGTTATCTGATTAAGTCACAAATATGTAAACGTTCAAATCATCCCAAGAGACCGAACAATCGGGATAAAATTCATCCCATGTCCTCTTTCTGGACGTGGTCTATCTGTATGCGAAGTTTCATCTTAATCTGTACAACGGTTAGAGCGTGAGGGAAGCACAATATACAAAAATCTTCGCAAACTTTCTCGTTTATAATATACTCTGATAGACATGACTCTAAAATTCGTGTTTTTCTAATATAATTAATGATCTCTTATCTCCCGAGAGATCTTCTTATCTATCTCCCTGTATCTTAAGGCTAACCAGGTGTGGTGACGGTTTTCAGATGAAATCACGTCATCGTTTCGGCGGTTCGGGCCCCTGGTGGTGGACTGGCCTCACAAGGCAGAGAGCAAGAGCTATTTCCCACCCAAGGGATACGCCTTCCTACTGTTTCAGGTGAGGTTGAATTTTTAATGGTAGATAAACCAGCAGACGAGCCAGTTGGTAAATGCTCTGCGTCTTGCATGGCAAGCAAGAAAAGCAACCAGGGAAGAAAGGATGTACTGACACTGAAGCCATAAGTTTGTGAAGGCTGGTCTCCATTGACGTGTTATTGAACTGAATTTCGACTACTTAGTTTTAAGTTTCAGCCCCTTTCAGTCTAGTTGTGATCCGACTGGATGGGGCCTTGAATGCCAAAGTACACTATACAAGAGGCGACCATCTGTCCTCAGGATAGCAACGTAACCAATGTTACCGACTACTACTGAAGATTACTAACTGAACTAGTAATCTTTTGTAACATGACCTCCAAAGTCCACATTCCCCTTACTAACAAGTAACTCCTACAAATTCTCTCTAATTTACCTATTCTCATTAACCTCACACTAATAGGACCTACTAATAGATTACAGTCCCTCCTACAGTCCTATTCGAGGTTCATTAAAATTTCCGTGGACGGTAGGGGATGGTGGCGTTGCTAGCTAAGTTGCTATCCTCGAAAAAGAAGTTTCAGCCCATATTTTGATAGTCTGTCGAGGATGGAAAGATGATCGAAACTGGTGAACGAAATAATGAGCAAACTTTTAATATATCTTCATTTTGGAGATAAACTTAAAGGTGAATCAAATAGTTGCGTGTAGTATATGATCGGTGTTTAAAGAGTCGAATTGCAATACACAAATTGACTCGTGAGATACCGCACATAGATCTGGACACTTATCAATGCGGACCCTGAACCCTTCCAGGACGAGAGCTCGGTCGCCGCGCTCATGGAGGCTTGCATCACCGACGACGACAAGTTGTACCTGTGCGTGTCGTCGCCGACCATCCGCGACAAGCCGGTTCAGATCAGACCGTGGCGGCTTGCCGACGCCGACTTTGTTCTGGACGCGAGCATGCCGCTAGATCCGCGCAAGACTGTATTTGTTGGCGGAGTGCCGCGTCCTTTGAAAGCTTGTGAGTATAGCTCGAATGGGGGGGGGGGAGTCTAAAAGTTTGGACTGATATGGCATAGGATAAAATTTTAGACTAAGATGACATAATAAAAAAGGTACGAGAGCTGTTCCCTTTTTAGCTACCTTTACCATCTAAGTGTCCAAAAAGCTTACGCGCCATAATGGGATAGCCCATTCTTTATGTAATTGAGTAATATTTGTGGAGGGGGGAGGGAAATGGGCGTGGATGACTTTTGAGTTAGACAAATGCTAGTCGAGAAACAGTGTCTACAGGAAGTTTTGACCAGGGACAGTGGAATGCGAGGTTAGGGTTCAAAATGTTTTAGGGTCGACAAATAAATGCCGTCTCAAAACTGATATTAGTTTAACAATTGCATAGATCGTGGTCATTGTGACTACTTGTATCACAGTGAAACGCGTTACTTTTATCAGGTGTTTTATAATTTTCACATATTTAATCGAATTATTTTGGACTTACCTCCCTGATGATAAGGAAACAATAGTTTTTATCCTAAAGCGTTGTCTCTACTTCCAGTGGAGTTGGCGATGATCATGGACAGACTGTACGGCGGCGTGTGCTATGCGGGCATCGACACCGACCCAGAGCTCAAGTATCCCAAGGTAACGTGACCGCCACAGTAGTGTAGACCCTTGGATCCACCGGCTTCTATGAGGCTGGGAGCTGCTGTTGAGTAGGAATCTTTCGAGGTATAGTCTTCCATGGATATGTCAGTCTTCTTGAGGGAACTGGTTTTATAATATGGGAACTTGTACGTTGTTTCTTGAGCTGAAGTATCCGAAGATCTCGACCAGCTCAGAGTATAGTTTACCTTAAATCCACCTTGAAACAACTGGTGTCCTTGCAAGGTCCAGTATGCTGTAAATGGAGCCCTGCATCTTCCCAATCCTGCATATAACGGATTCTCTTCAGGCTCGTTGCACCTGAATGTAATCTCTTTGGTCCTCTTCCAGTCTACTCGAAGAAGGCTTATTTCTTATGGTCTAGTCTGACCTGGTTTGACCTCACCTCTTGTCCCCAGGGCGCGGGGCGAGTGGCCTTCTCGAACCAGCAGTCGTACATCGCGGCGATATCGGCGCGCTTCGTCCAGCTGCAGCACGGCGACATCGACAAGAGGGTTGAGGTGGGTGGAAGGGGGTAATTGTGGTTGGGGATGGGGAGATGTGTGTGCTTGTGCATGGGAGGGTGTAATTTTGTGTGTGTGTATGTATGTGTAATGTATCGGCTGTGTCAGAGATTGTAATGTGTGATTGTTTGTGATGTGTGCCTCTTTGGATAAAGTGATTTTTGTGATTTGTCAAATTCAAATTCAAATTCAAATTATTTATTACGTCTTAGCAACAAACAGCTCACTTAACCAAGATACGTAAGATACCATTTATAATATGAACCTAAAATAAATAGTTGTCTCGATAGACAATACCTATCTGTCAACGGCTTTATCAGTTGTGCATGTATCGTTTAATTTGATGTGTTTTTTTGATCTGTGACTTCTGTCCTCACCAGGTTAAATGTGTGAGCGATTTGAATATTTAAAACTATTTAGGGCCGAGTTTCATACCATCTGGATGAGGAGTTGGGTGGAGCTTGAGTTTCTTCTACCCTTTAACAAGATAATAGAATGATATTTGACGTGAGTTTGTGTACGGCGTTGCAGGTGAAGCCGTACGTGCTGGACGATCAGATGTGCGACGAGTGCGCGGGCGCGCGCTGCGGCTCGAAGTTCGCGCCGTTCTTCTGCGCGAACGTGACGTGCCTGCAGGTAGGGTTACCCGTGGGGGGCACCGGTGGGCCGTGGCGGACGCCGGTGGGCCGTGGTGGACGCCGGTGGGCCGTGGTGGACGCTGGTGGGCCGTGGTGGGCTAGACTGGGTTTAAATTGTAATTTACAGTTTGAAGGAAATTTCCGTTTTTTGATGGTTCGATTTAGCTTGTCTTGTAAGAGTTGCTTTGTGTGGGTCAAATCTAGTAATTGCAATTTTACTCTGTTCTAGTTCATCGATTTAATCTGATATTTAATTACATCCCCATAGATATGATGATAATACGATTTTCAATACTGAATATTAACTAAGATGGCTCACCGCCACACAATGGCGGATAACGGCGGATAAACCACCTGTATAAAATGTTGGGTATCAAATGAGAGGGCTTGACTAGTAGAATACAGTACTACACGATAAAAGAATTCCTAATCCAAGATGGCCGCCATAGGAACAATTAAACTTAAGGTTTTTATTGATCGCGTGTTTTGTCCGCCAGTACTACTGCGAGCACTGCTGGGCGACGATCCACTCGCGGCCCGGCCGGGAGTTCCACAAGCCGCTGGTGAAGGAGGGCGCCGACCGCCCGCGCGCCGTGCCCTTTCGCTGGTGCTAACTGGGCCGCCGGTGGGCCGCGGCGGGCACCGGTGGGCCTTGCGTCTGCGGTGCTTGCTGAGTGCGGTGGGCGCCGGTGGGGCATGGTGGTCACCGGTGGGCCATGATGCACGTGTGGTTGCGGAGTGGTGGGCACCGGTGGGTCACGTCGGGCACTGGTGGGCCACGCGTGGCTGCGAGGCTGCGGTGTTTGCTGATAGGTGATAGTGGATAGATAGTGGAAATGTATCCGTTTCTGTTTCTTTGATAAGTATATTCCAGTGATGGGTCTTGCTAATATTTTATCTATTCGTAATCGCCGGTAGAGACAAGTAGGTAAATTAATAACTAGTACTATTTAACTTTTTGACAATCGCTAGGTAACTTACTGGTGATTAGGGATAGATGGAATGTTGGGAACAGCCGTTACGATGACGCAAAGGAATGTAGTTGTTAAATATGGCGCGGTTTGCGCATTTGATGTATTAGACAACGCCATCTAGCGATCTACGACAGATTAAATTGTATTAAGCTATTTTAGCGAAGATTATCTTCGTCTCTGTAGCTTTTATAGACAGAAGAACGACCTACAGAGACGAAGAGCGGCCATTGTTAGACGAATTTAATAATTGATTCCCTCGCTACAACGAGAGGAGTGACATTAGCGCCACAAGATGCAAAGAGTGAAGTGAGCGGCGTATTGACGTCACTTTTGTCTTTCAACTTAGGCTATGAGTCGTTTCTCGAATATTTTTCTAGACATTCCCAACAATATTATACTTTCTGCGTGTAATTACAATTTAGATTTTTTTTTATATATTTTATTACAGCAACAGTTGAACGGATACGTTTCTACGATGATTAAAGTTGAATATTAACAATGGCTGCGATGGAATTTGTTTTATTACGTTATATAATATTATGTTTTTATAGAATACCTTATTAGAAAATTATTATAGTAGCAATAATGCGACATTTTTAATATCCAACTTGAGTGTAAAAATTTCCATTTTGGTAGAAATTGCACGCTGCTGGCAACACCGGAGCCTCGGGGGGGGAAAGAGAACGACGCGAGATGGTAGATTATTCCAAGAATATTAGTGGTTGCAAGACCGTTTGTAGGATCGTTTTGTAAAGTCTTAACCACGTTTTGAACCCTGTGGTTTAGTTGCTACCACACACTGAGGCAGATTCCCTGCAAGTCTTTGAAAACTCCACTTAAAAACTAGTTTTAAATAAAACTCACGGCTTTTTAGTAAATGCGTGCGTGTGTGTGCGGTGTGTTTGAATACGAGTCTTATGGCGTGTGTATACCGGGTTTTCTTTGTACCGACTTTTTCTCCGCGTAAAATAGGATTCGATCGCGACATTTAACTTCGATGTTTGTAATGATAAGCGAAATATTATTAGAACTGAAGTACAATGCGTTGAAACGTCCGAATTTGCCGCCACGGTGACGTTTGTCGTTTAGTGTTGCCATTTTCTATGCGTAGATATCTACTAAATGGTAGGTTTCGTTCGTAGTGGTGAATTTGGGCGGGCTGAATTCGATTTAAGCGAAACTTGTATCCGAGTAAATAAATTAATACGATATGAAAAAAAAAGTTAGCTAGTTGTAAGTTTGTCGTTTCTGGATAAGCTATATTTCGATGTAGTGTGGGCGCGTGTCGACAAAGTTGTCGTTGGGTTTCGACAGGTTTTGTCGTTAGTGCGCCCCGATCAGTTATCGTAAGATGTTAATGTATAAGCCGCGCCGATGGAGAGTAGAATTAAAAATGACTTGTACCCAATTACGTGACCGTTTAGTTTACAGAAAGCTATACCGAATTTTATGACTTAGTTATTTTTTTAACACAACCGATATTTTCAATTCCACTCTTCACCGGTACTATAAAACATAAGTGGAATGTCATATTTCTCAAGACGTTGTACCTGCGTAGCTAGATTGAATTTCCTAGTGTTTCCCATTTATCCCCATTTCTCTATAAAATTATTTTCATAGTGATGCGGACGTCTCGAACCTCGTTCCGTTTTGTTTTTGTTTAATGTTATAACGGTTGCGGTTAACGAATAACCGTTGTCGATATCGTGTGTGTGACGACTCGCGATTCGTTTTGGAAACAAACTTTTTATCGACAGATGGTTTAATTTGTATTTTAAGTATTCTTTTTAAGCGGTTATTAGACTGCGTATAATTCTAAATTCAAATTGGAATTATTATCTGTACCTTATTTTTTTTATTTTAAAAACCGGTCAATGCAAGTTATCTGTCGATGTAAAGTTTTCTCTGTGATATTGTTTTCACAACGATACGACTTGGTTGGTTTTGTTCCTAAAACGTAGTATTTCCCCGACGCACCTTCGGGAGGCGGTGTGGAATGTCGTTTAGTACAAAGTTGTTCGACGTGGACGTTACCAATTTGGCTGTAGCTATGTTATCGTTTGAGAAGAACTTCTTATTTAGTGTTTAATGAACGTGTTTTTAAAGAGTATTTTTTCTGATTCGCCGGGGTAGTGCAATAAAAGATAGTATAGTCACTATAGAAGTATATTTACCGGTTTGTAGCTAGTGTTTTAGGGGCCCGGAGCGTTCTCGAATGCGTTTGGTTTGTGGCACGAATGGATTGGTACGATGATCGTTGTTGGGATTGATTGATGTTCAGTCTAGATGTTCAAACATTAGGGTTTTAATTGGCATCGTCTCACCCAAATGGTGTGGAATCGAACCTTAGTTGACCTACAACGACGCTGGATTGTCAGTGATTGTGACACCTTGAAGGCGAACGTTCAATGTTGTGTTTGGAGGCATCAGGAGGTTTAAGGCTTGTTGGGTATGTACTTAATCTAAGGTAATATCGGACACACAGACGTCGTATCCCCGACCGACCACGGATGAATAGACTGTAGACAAAAGACTTGCGCGAATTTTTTGATGTTTTTTTCATGGTTTCGATGTATTTTTCTGTGTCGTGTTTTATCTATCTAAATTGATGTGAGGCGATGTGCCTTGGCGCCGCGGCCGGCCGCGATTAGTTGGTGTGACCCCTCCCTTGCGATTGGTTTGCGGGTGTCGTTGAATACGGATTTGTGAAATTGTTAATGCGTTTTGATTTCGGATCCGCCTCTGCACTTCACCGACGTGTATTATGCACACATTCGAATATCGTCAGATAGACAATGTTTTAAGCCTGATTTTGACCTCGTCTGGCTTTGTCATTTGCAGCCGACATTAAGTGGAAATAGCTTAGGATGTCGGCAAGTTGAGGCTAAATATAGCCTCGACTCTGTTAGATGATCCTAGCTGAAATAGACGTTGTTTCTGATGTAAACTCACTCCGCTCTTTCAACTCGAGCCTTTGACACGCGTTTTGGTCTGACGATTGCAATAACCAAATGTGAATTCCATTTGTGAAGGTAATGTTATGGTGATAATTCCCGTGAATGTTTTTTATTCCTAGTACTTCGAATTCCTAAGATATTTTCTTTATTAGAGTGGCAACACCACAATTAAATGTGAACACAGTATGTAGTAGGGTTGAAACGATCGATTTCGATTTTTAAATATCGTTAAGTAGATTCAATTCGTATTTAGTAGTGCATTTTAGTAAAAATGTTTGCCATTACTGTCGCGTTTTTAAACTTGTACCCGGTGCGCCTCGTAACTGATTATGACGTTCGAGTGACATGCAAATAATTAAGAATTATTGAGTGATATATATTTTCCTAGTGTACAGAAAGTAGCGTCGGGCGCAAGGGATGAAGACGCGATTGGGTTTCGCGCAGAAAGGTGCGCGAAGCTCTTAGGAAATAGTGAAATTATAATAATAGTTTCAGAATAGCTAATTGAAGTCGTGATTTCCTTTAAGAGTTAGATGTTTTAGAGAATTCTTTGAATCACAATACGCGCCCCCAACACTATCGTTCACCCTCTCACAGCACTCTTGTACTCTCTCTTGTTTGTGATTAGTTTTTTCCTTGTTAACTGCATTTTAAATATTTTCCTTATTATATTGTACGTTTTTCGTGGCGTTTTAATAAATCACCTTTGAAATCCTCGACTACGGATCGCAGCTGTGACGATAATTTAAGTTTATAAAAGATTTTTATTTTTTTACTTGATTTTTTTACTTTCCTATGCATTGTCCATTTGGTGGTTCTTTTGTATGAGATTGCTCAAAATGTTTTTTGGAGAAAATTGTGAGTGCCCCCTACCCTCCTAGTCGCAGAGGAACGGCAGGACGCGTGTATGAGTGTATGGTCGCACTGTCCCATTTTGTATTTTTGTATTTTTATAAAAAATCGATTAATGTGAAATTCGGACGTGATTTTTTACTTTTTACGCGCAGCATAGATGTCAAGAGGTAGAGGCGATGCGCCGAGCATTGTCTTGAAGCAGGGCTCCCGAGTCCGAACTCGGAGGCCTGCGCCTTGCGTAGTGTTTTTAAAAAATTAACAATTGGTGTTAGTATTATTATTAAATGCCGAGGTGTTTGGGATATGCAGTCTGTTGCGTGGGGTTAGTTTTGCACTATACCTAAAGACTAAATTTGGATGGGATGGTTTACGCTTCGGCGTCACTGACGCGGTCGCGTATTTGAACGATTTCGTGCTGATACGAGTGTGTGTGGGGAAGATATTTCGATTTCTCCTTTATTTTTTGCGATACTTTAAACTCCGAACTTCGGTTCTCGTTCCTGCGTAGACAGAGCAAGGGGTTGTACTCGGCGGAGACTGTGAAGTATCGCGGTAATTTTAGATGGTCGCTTGCTTGTGTAGCTTTGTTTCGTTTCGTCTCGCGCTCTTTTCGATTGCTGTTTAATTTCTACTAGGCCTTTGGATTTGTAGGTACTGTTTCGTTTTTTAGTTGTTTCGAAGTACTTTTTAGTTGTGCGCGGGGCGTGTTTCAGTTTGTCTTAAGAGTTATTTGAAGGTTTTAGTTTGTTAGTTTGTAGTTGTTGTTTTTGCCTGGTACCTTGTTTACGGCCGCACCGTCGCCACTTTGTTCTCGTTATTCGTACGTTGTCTGTTTTATATATTGATCGTAGCCGTTGAACGCTATTCGATATTGTATATTTTCATTTTAGATAGTAATTTTGTCATTTGGCATATCACGTGAGATTCACATAGAACGGGGGGCATCGCGGTGTCTGTTCTTATATATTATACATCGTTTTTTGAAGTGGAATTTGTACTTTTTGATGATAAATAACGTAGTTTAAATTTGTCGACGATAACGATGTAAAGGATTATATTGTTGTTGTTGAGACCTCGGTGTTTTGTCCCCTCGTGTCGTCCTGGGTGGGTTTTTTTCGCACTTATTCACTTGCATGTACATAGTGGAAACGGTACGTTGTTTCTTAGTAAAAAGTTAATGAAAAAATCCGCAAAAAAAAGGTTTTTTATCGACTCGTCGGCGGCGGACCGAGATTAGTAAATTTTTTATCTTAGCAATTCGCCTGAAGCGGCAGGCTTGTAAATTCTCGTACCTAGGTACTTTTAGTGAAATTATTACATTATTAATAATATTAATAATAAATAAAAGATAGCGAAAATTAGCGCAATTCATCAATACCTAACCTAGTTGAATATGATATAATGAGAATAGTACCTAATTAATCGTGTGTCTTGCAACTTATCTAAACGAATCGAACGGAAATACTGGCACTTTTAGGCGACAAACGAGCGTTCCTTAATAATTTGAAACGCATTATAGATATATTACAACGACAAGTTAATTTAATCTCATTGCGTAGCTGAATGAACGATTGCGTCGTTTAGACAGGTCGCAAGGCACGAAGTACCTTGTAACATTGCTAGACAATATATTATGTTCGTACTTCTTGCACTGTTTGCATCGGGTATTCTTCTATAATTAAATATATATACATATATATAATAACTAATGTCAGTTGTGTTGTTCGGTGGTTCTCTCTGAAGTGCGTTTACAGACCGGATGGTGCATAAGAAAATATTTTTTTAATGAATTTTTCAATGGAAACCGGCTCCTTTTTATTCGAAAACGTGTCTTTCCTATATAATTGTTATTGGCAAACTATAGGTGCGTCCTAAGTATTTTTGTGTCTAGTGAAAATTATTACCTAAACGTTTTTATACATAGTTGAAATTGTTTCGTTTTAAGCGATTTTAGCGGCTGAATTGGATTTGTACATATGTTGTCTCGTGTTGATAGTGTCGGTCTGTAGTGACTGGCGTATCCTGGGTTCCTTTGATCATTTGGACTGCGTCTCGGACGGGATTAGGGTCATTTTGAAATGTACAACAAGGTTCTATAAATGATCAAAAACCCTAATCGATTGTCGACACAGCGTCGCGGGTTTAAACTGAAGGGGAGTCGGCGTCGCGTATAATTTGAAATTAGATTTATATATTTTTATAGTGTTATTTCAATACCCTGTTATATGTATATCTACAATCAATTTTGTTGACGAATGATGCGTTTGGGCCGTTTTTCCGTTGTTTGTACAGTTTTATTATGAACTTATATAGGATAATAGCTTTAAAAGTGAATCCCTGTGAAAGCTAACACAATGGTAGGTTTTTGTTTCTCGTTTCGCATGGCAACTCTGGTAGGTTGGCGTCTGT
>DWNI01000071.1:0-14680 GCA_018250175.1 Alychna victa
ACTATGGCCTGTACCCCTCACATTGTGAGAGGAGACCCGAGCCCAACAGTGGGACAGTTATGGGTTGCGATGATGAGGCATATAAACTGCGCACATAATCACACAGGTTTCCGGTATTAAAGTTAGGCAATAAGGGTACATATTACTACCTATTCCTTTTTTTCGAATATGTACCTAATATCAAATGACAATTTGATCAATCGATTTGGTGATAAGAACGTATTATCATTCGAACACTATCGCGTACTGTTGTATGAACTTTACTTTCTGATTTTTTTATTAGGTAGGCAGGTACTATGTCATTATTAAATAGTTAAATTAGACTCACAGACCTAAAGTTCAAATATTTTTTTATATTTATCTCTAGTGTTTTTTTCGAATAATGATTAGTCTAGCTTTTGGAAAACAAAAAAATAGACAGCAGAGTAATTATACCTAAATAAAATTACGAAAATGAATTATTTATATTTTTAATTAAAATTATAATTTAATTTATTATTCATGAGGCATCAAGTAACATTGCGTTGTATACCTAAATGAATAAAAGTTATATAAAAAAATAAGGAAAGTTAAGTAACTATAAAGGATGATTCTGTAAAAAATAAACCTCAAAGATAAATAAACTTTGGGAAGAGCCGTGAACGTGTTTAGGAGGAAATTACTTTTGAGGCCGCAAAAGTTGTTGATAGCCTCTTTATGGTCTACTGTTGTGTTAACATCTGGGATCTGAAATCGAACGTCGTGTTTCTACTTAACGTCGAATTGTTGGACCTACGTTAAACAAGAATACGTTTTAAACACAGACAGCATAATATAATTATATATAGCATATATATTATATTACGAAATCTAAAGTTTATTCTGTTATTTTCAGATTGAAAAGGAAAAGTATCACATTATCATGACTTTAAAAACTACTTTGAACGACGATTTTTTTTCGAAGAGCACAATTTATTTAATTAAGAATTAATTATAATATGAACTTACGAGTACATTATCCCAACCCTATACTTTTCGTCTATTGAGGAATCGTCCTTAACTAAGACTCCGATTAAATGAGTTAAAAAATTTAAATATTATATTTCTTTATTCGATTTTTAAATCACCGTATTTGTTTTCTTACTTTTTTTATTTATAATCTGGTGTTTTCAAATTAAGAATAAAATATATTACATGCTAAAACGACCACTTACCCATTCTTGTAAGCTTCCAGTTATCCAAGAGAATAAACTTTTATTCACTTTTACACATAATCCAAACGTCCAATTACTTTTTTATGACTTAGATAAGTTTGGCACTAAAGACAGATTTTAATGATTCTTCAATTTGTTTGTAATGGTCTTGACATTGTATAATCATTGTTTATGTTGAAAAAACTAAGACAGTAATTATTGAAATTAAAGTATAGATTAAAAATAGAATTATTTCAACTATTTTTAGCTTGTATTAATTGTTAGATACACGTCAAACTTTTTTTTGTTATCTGTGGAGAAAAATTCATTCCGCGCGCGTCGGCAACATAATGCGAGATGCTACGTCCACAGCATTTCACATCTCGTCTGAAACTGGCGGGAAATCTCCCGCCCGTTGGCGGGAACACGACCGACCAGCCAGTAACAATTTTCGTTATCTGTGATTATCTTTTTCATTTTCTATTTCCGAACTTCTTCGTCCTAACGGAATTATGCTATCGGAATTCGATGATCGTATACGATTTTACAGGTATAATAATTTATTACTGAGCTTTACGAAATGAGTTTGCCAGATTTCCATGTCGGATTTCCCGTAATGGAGTTTTCGTATCTATAATTATAAGGAATCTTTTGTTCTATCTCAGACAAACGGAAAAGCTTCTTGATGTAGGTAAATGCGTCACACATTCAGAATTCCTTTACAATCCTGCCTGATTAGAAAGTCTCGATGTATTAAGATACTCAGCATCCTGGTAAGTGGTCAATGTACCACCATGTCCCCCACCTGGCTCGTTGCGTGTCGCTGTACGAATGATTTTATTGCAGGAGCCTGCTTTAAAAGAATAATATTATCAAACTGGACAACTTAACCCCTCGCTCGGCAGTCTTAACAAACCTTACAAGATCGTTTATATAACGTATTGTAGTTGGTATACTGTATCACCTAGCATACCTGCGTTTACATCAGCCGCTCTCAAAGTGAGCGATAACGCTCCCTTGCGGGCGGTAGAGCGAGAAGGGTTATTTTTTTTAGGAATATAATAAAAGTCATTACTCAAAAATGCGAAATATGATTTTTTTTCTTACATTTCAGACCTATTAAATATATATATATATATATATAAGTATCTACACCAGTTTACTTTGTACATTATACAAGTAACTTGTTTTTCGCTGCGCTTTAACGACTAACTGTTACGACGTTTAATAATTCAAGGGGTTTTAGAACATTTTCGAATCTCAAAGGGTGGAAACAAAAGTTTGAGAACCTGTGATTTACATTATAACAGTTAATTCAACACCATTACGTCCTGATAGCTCTTCTAATGAAACCTGTTCATCGAATTAATCCTCATATTGTATGCATAGAGTGATGGTTTGACGCAGTGAAGCGTATGGTTCATGTACTGATATGTTGGTGTTTCTAATCAAATGATTGGAATATGGGACTTAAGATGGCGCTTTAGTATTGAACTGAGATTATTTTATGATTATTCTACCCAGTAGGCAGGGCCTTGTAGTCAGATCACGGGTACCTCTACGGTCTACACTGAGGAGGCCTAGAGCGTACGTCACCACGCTCGTGGAGTGCTGTTAGTATACTAACGTCACTGACCTGTATGTCCTGACCTATACTAATATACAGATATTACTCTACATCTTCTCGAGTGACACTGGCTATAAATAAGAAAAAAAAATGACGGCTGTATGGCGCGCTTTTCAAATGTGAAAAAAAATATACTAAACTGTTACAAGGTATATGGTAACAAATTAAAGGCTTCAATAAGCACATTCCAAAACCATATAATTTATGTAAGTACGAAATTTTACATAATTATACAAATAGATTGGGTGTAGTAAATCAAACACACTGTAATGGCACAATGGTCACCATGCCGTTCAAAGGGTCCTAGGTTCGATTCACAGCGATGCAGTTTGAAGAATGAGTTAAAATTTATGTTCTCGGTCTGGACGTGTGTGTTCCTGTCTTTGTATGTTATCCATGGCACCCACTCAGGGAATCCTAGCGGGGGATATGAGTTAGTAGCGTGTATTAAACAAAAATTTCGTCTTTGGCCGATTTGTTGATTTACAGAGCAAGTGTTTTTTTTAAAGTTAAATTTTATTAAGTCGCCGTATTTTTAATAGTAGAACAAATTATAATGAGGTATTGGTTGGCACAATAAAAACGATTTCACTCGCGAATGTTTATCTATGCACCATTTCACAGAGTAGCTCTCTAGCCGAGTTACAAACGCATCCCTAGGTCCCTCTACAAAGCATTTTGATCGTAAATCTGCCCCAAGTTGATCTCGATATCATTCGTCAACGTTATTTAGGCGCAAGTGTGGAGCCGGGTTAGGATAGGTCGTGACATTCCGTTAACATACGTCAATCCCACATCTCGGCAACATTCTATCCCGCGTGGGTTAAATAAAGGAAATGTTAAATGGGGATTCAGATTTGTTTTGTTGAAATAGAACCAACTTGTTTTGAACCCTGACGGAGGTTATAATATTATCGTTCATCATCACAACCCATAACTGTCCCATTGCTGGGCTCGGGTCTCCTCTCACATTGTGAGGGCTACAGGCCATAGTCCACCACGCTGGGAAATGCGGTTTGGCAGACTTCACAACACCTTTGAGAACTTTTGGAGATCTCTCAGGTGTGCAGGTTTCCTCACGATGTTTTCCTTCACCGAAGCGAGTGATAATTAATTGCTAATACGCACATAATTTTAAAATTAGAGGTGCGTGCGGGGTTTACACACCGGCCCCCCGGTTCGGGCGACCAACGTTCACTCGCTTTTATTACGATTAATATTTATTTCTTGATTTGTGGTACACCACAAACAATGTATATACTCGTAGAATCTAATAGCTATAGAAACCTATAAACAAACAAATTACTACTACAAAACAAATGATTAACAAATAAAATAGATTTTTTATAATAGCTTGTTTTTTTCTTACATCGTTCAACATTTATTATGTACTCAGACGAGGACACGGTGTGTGTACTCATGTAAGCACGTAAAGAAAATCTATCTGGAAAAGCTAGAATTTTTCTCATTCTCACAACTCTAAATAGAAACAAATCATGACGCTAAAAATACCTTTTCTGAACAATAGGAGGTAGTCGCTAGAGGTTAGAAACGAAATTCAAGTGTTTCGTAATATCTTTCGTTATTATATCTTGTTTTTGTCATTGGAAACTAGACAGGTAAATATCGTCCTTGAACTATAATGATCACAACAAATTAATTGCCTGTATTGTACGCAATACCTATGGAGTTGCCATTCAATTAACAAAACTCGCAACGAGGTACGAGGTATGTCCTAGTAAAATAAAATCCGTACAAAGCTCGTTAATAATTTCCACGAACTTTATAAATCTGTTCGTGATTTTTCTAATCTTCCTTTTGGAAGTCTCGAGTCACGAGAACTTTAGTTTAACATTTTAAATTAATTACTTAGACTTGTCGTGTCGTCTTTGTAAGGTGAAATTGATTTGATTTTCGAAATAAACCATCGAAGTGATCAAACACTACCCGAGAGAAGGCGCTAGAATCAAACTATTAAAATTTGAGTAAATAAAAGAAAAGCATTTCTTTATTGAAATCATATAACTCGAAATTTTTTTATTATTTTTTATACCTTTTTTACTATGATACTGGCTCTCACTACACGCAATTTTCAAACTAGTAACATGGATAATGGATTCTACTCACGAGCAAACTATAATCTAATATTATCTAATAATTCTTAATACTAAAGTAAAACTAAAGTTCCTTCAGCGCCCAGAGACCCGATATAGGAACTAGGTATAACTTGCCGCGAGCTTTAACTACACTTAACAACAGCAATTTTGTGACATGTCAAGTTGGCGCGAAAGTGGATTAGCGTACATCACTAAACTTGTGATCGCGTTCCAAATTTAATTTTAATCTCTTCGTTAGTGTGTGGATGCTAACATATTGGCACATTCAAAATGTTACATCGTAATTAAAAAAAAAATACTACACACTCATACCCCTCACACTAGGACGTTACATAATTATTATGCAGATCTTCATAATTACTCATTAATTTCATACAGGAAACTACACGAAAACTATACTATATATAGACCATACTCCTTGTTCCTCCACTGCGGCTGGAGGGTTTAATGGCCAGCCTAGCTCACAAGCTTATATGTCAAACGGTCACTCATTAACTTATGATCGCCCCAGTAGTTGCTTAACTCGTTGGATACAATTATAACTTAGGACAAGATAAGTGAAAACTTAGATCCGACAGAAGCTTCACGACGCATACAGAAGAAATATCGCAAATAGAAACGTACCTGACAATTCAAATAGTGTTCGAAGATGATAATTTCCCTTCGTTTAAAAAAGATTCTCTATTAAAAGGAAGTAAGGGAAACCTATCTTCTATGTCTAGCTTAGTAACTATCTTAGTAAAGTAAGTAGATGAAGCAAGCTATCCCGAGCGCCCTCAGGCGGCAATTGCAGTAACTTTGAGAGTGGGTGCGGAACAGAATTAGCGAAGTAATCTTGCATTAACAATGATCCTCTTTAATCTAATACAGGTAGTGCAAAACGTAACACGTAAAGTAATTAACTATAACTAGATAGAGGAAATATTAGTTACAGTTTGTAATAATTACAGAACAAATTGTAAAAACATACTCGTATCTATGTAGGTTAGGAAAACTATTTTCGTCGAAATCATTGAATCGGGTAGTCATTTGTCAATAGTCATAAGTCTTTATGAATGGCGTTTGAAAATTTTCCCACGATTTAGGAAAAGTTTAGGAAAATTGAGGAAAGGAAACGACGAATTAATCATACAATTACCCGTTTTTCTGGTAACGATTATCTTTGTGATAAATAACAAAATTGAACTTTGATAAACTTTTTTTATTTTAGCAACTGTTTTAGAATCCGTGGTAGTTTCTTGTGCCACCTTCCTTTGCCAATGCTGATCTTGCAAAAGGTGTGGTCCCCATGGCGGACATAAGCGCACGAAAAACATGTTTTATATTTATTAATTAACTGTCGTAAAACAATATCTGATTGTCTTCGAAAATGTAAAAAATAATAATTTTCAAATTTGCACAAGACATTCCCGCGCCCGCTTTCAATATGGCGGAGTTAATTAAAAAGTTGGCGAGCAACTGAACTGGCAGGTAGCACTCGATAGCGGAAAAAATAGGAATCTTCACAGAGTAGGCTGGTGACAGGTTTATTAGCACTTATTATATTACAAAGAATGTTCAGAATAAAAATATTATAAGAAGAATTACAAACTTAACTATAGAACTTAGAAGAATTCCTAGAGACTGACGAATTCAATTATTTTCATAATTTATTAACGTAACGTGGATTGACGATTGAATTAAATTTGTTAGTCTGTGTTGGAGTCGTTTGCATAACATTTTACTTCTAAGACAAGTGAAATCCCAGGTACGTCCAACTTTACATAGAACCATAGTTACCTACCGTTAACTGAAACTTGTAAAACACACTAATAGCATTTGATTATGAACCTCACAGGTTTTGTAGTACGTCTACTACCAATACCATAAAAAAAATTATATCCAAAAAGCAGATTTAACCTTTTGTTGAAATATTATCCTAAGTATAAAACTCAGGATCAAAAAACGTAATTTTAGAATCCGAGATATCACCGCTTGACCAAGAGTATACTGGACGTAAGATAAATGGCCAGCATCGCCGAATACCAACCGCAGCGATCCAATGAAGGAGTTAATTTTATCCCACGCCATCAATCTCCCTCGATCGGCTCTCATTTCCTTCCTGCGACCCTCTTCGACCTTTGCAAAGGACAACTGGTAGTAACGTTCTAATGAAATCGTTTTTATTCTTTAAATGAAACGACAACCCGATTTATTTGTATAGCGATCAAGTTTACCAAATGTCAAATGGCTAAAGCGACCCACGGGCAATTAGGGCCAACTATAATTAGGGCTGTGGCTATTTTGTTTTCTATTAATAACTACGCTTTGACTTGACCTGTTTCAACCCTGTACCCGCCTACTGTAGGGAACAATTCTCATCTAAGTGAAGGGCTAGACCGTACTCCAATATGTGGTCATCCCAAATGTAAGATGTTTGTATGTTGCCTTATGATTTAACGAAGTATTCGCTCATCTAAGCACGATAACCGGTACCTGTTATCGGTCAAAATATATTTTCACCAATACTCAAGCCGTTGGACTACAAACCAGTTTGTATTTTTAACCGACTTCAAAGAAAGGTGGAGATTCTCAATTCGACTGTATTTTTTTTTATCTTTCTTACCTAAAAACTTTTAACTGGGTGAACCAATTTTGAAGATTATTTTTTTATTTGAAAGCTAGTGCTTCCCGTGTGGTCCAATATAAATTTCATTGTTGTTGAACCCATGACTTCGAAGATACATCAGAAAACTCTTAAAATTACAACTACGGTGTCGTCAACGAATACTGATTTGATGAAGTTTTTTAAGGTGTGAAGTTATATTCACACCAATGGAATACTTTTATGTTCACCTGCCACGTTTGTATAACAACATATTTTAAACCTAATCTACAGGTAAGATACACAATAGTATTTAACGGACAATGAAACTCCCAGATCGTTCATGGTAAGCCGTTCCATAATACTTTAACTGATCCAGATTAACGACAGACGTGTGGAGACCTAGCTAAACTATAGTAATGGACATGAACCAGTAATGGACACAATTTCTCTATTAAAGTAGCGGACCAAGGAGCAGACGAGCCACGACCGATGCCGTAGTTACAGAAGGTCAATAAAATAGAAGCCTATGATTAGGTTTTTCTAAATTGGTTGTCGATTACTGGATTTTTTTAGTTATTACTAGTGTAATAAGAACCTTTGTTTTTTAAAACGAGCAATTATTGATGTCAACTTAGCTATAACAGTGTGTTTTTTGAATATGTATTCCTTTTAATATTTTTTTTTCTTTGTATGATCCAAAGCAGATAACTTTAAATATTATTATGTCTACTTTAACTGTCTATTACTGGTGCCATCACCCTATAACTAAGCAAAACTAAAAACAAGTAAATCCCCCGCCTTTCAAAGTAAGCCACGTTTACTTTGCAGTCGGACGTTTAAAATGCTGAATGCGAACCGAACAGAACAGAAACTGTCGAGCTAATGGGATTAAGTCTTTTACCGTTGTTGCAAGTTATGTATAAGCAAAATGGCTAGCTTGCCGAATACGGGAACCATGCAATTATGGCTTTTGTACTTGTTATTAATTTTATTCGTTTATATTCACGAGTGCTGCCAGTAAAAGGAGGCTTTAACCGACACAACGGTTACCATACCGGACTGCCTTCAAATGGTCTTGGGTTCGATTCCCAGAGAGTCAGAAATTTTAGTGATGAGTTAAGATTTCTGTTCTCGGTCTGGATGTGTGTGTCTTGTCTTTGCATGTTGTCTATGGTACCCATGACACAGGGAATCCTATTAGGGGGTTATGAGTCTATAGCGTTCAATATTCTTATGATTTCTTTTGTATCAAATCCCTAATCTATCCCTATGGTTCTCAGTTACTTCTTGCTGTGTCGGTAGCTCAAAATAGAGCTCAAATTAGCGTACGTTTTGGGCAGAAATTCAGTTGTAATAACACAAGCAATTTGTCAAATTTACTTTTAGCAGTCCCCTGCCGAGCTTCCTTCTCCTAACAATAGCTCGTTAGTAGTCAGTTTATCATTTAAACACCAGTCAAGTTGTTTCCAGATTCAACTCGAGCCATTATTAAAATCGCCGAGCGTCTGCTGCAGCTCGGTGTCCTATTGTTGTTAATTGATACATCCTCGGCAGTTAATTACACTCAAAACAAGTATTTATCCCGTAATCCGATAGATGGCGGTAAATTAAATACAATACAGAGTTTATCTTTTAAGCCGACAACTGAAGTAATTGCCCAGTAGAGCCCAGGTGTATTCGCGGCAGTTAATACGGCTACAGGAGTTTAAAAATAAATTGCTTAGAAAGAGATATTTACTAATATTTTTCTTCTTTCTTAGCCGGCAACGCATCGGTGATGTTTTTAGTGTTATTGATGTTTATAGATTTATAGAATACCACTCACCACCGCGTTGCTCTCTGCTCGTTTGTCAGCTATTTACATTAAAAATGGCGTAAAAAGTTCATAACAAAATGTATTGCAGCTTTTCATTCAAATTTTAAGAGAACGTTGATTGGTAACTTAGTTTTTTTTTAACGCTACACACTCTTAGCCCCACAGTAGGATACCCTGTGTCGTGGATGTCATGGACAACACAAAAAGACAAGGACACACACACCCAGACCGAGAACAGAAATTAAAACTCATCATTCAAATTTCTGCCTCGCTGGGTGAACCCAGGACCCTTCGAACGGCATTCCGGCGCTAACCATTGCGCCATACGGATCGTCATCCAAATAAATCCAAACAATCAAAAGTCACCTCACCTTCGAATGAAACCTATTCTGAAGCATCTCCATCTCCCTGTCCTTTTCCAGCTTCACCCGATTCGCTATCGTCGTCTCGCTTATCGTCTGCTCCCTGTTAAACAGCGCTGCCAACTTGTCCTTAATCCCGCCGCCGACCGAACTTTGACTGACGTTGTCCTCCTGCAGGCTGTCCTTGGACGTCGTCCTGGACGTACTCCCCGACGTGTTACAACTGCTCGGTTTAACGTACGTGGCTTGCGCGACTGGTTTCTTGTCAGCTGAAAGGAGCAAAAACGTTAGCTGGGTTCAATGTAACGCGTTGCAGACGTCACGGACGCTCGGTGCCGACGGTGTAATTTTTTGTTGTCCTTTGTTCGTTTATTGAGTGATTGTGCATACTATTTATGTATATATCGCGTCTAATCTCGAAGGCTATTCTCGGGGAGTCGATTGTTTGTATCGAAAGCGACTCTATTTTCAATTGATACAGGTGGAGTTAAATTAATACAGATGGAACATTTGCAACAATCGACGTGAAGCCATCTTAGCATGTATGTGTGCGTGACAACTAGCAGCACCACTGTAGAGAAACATGAAGTTGTATGCGTGTGAGTGTGTGGAGTACTGGCGCCAGACTGTATTCGCTTTTGATTTTGTATATGTTTTGGTGGCTTCGCTTTTGTGTTCCGAATGCTCCATCTATATATATTTCTTTAATCTATGCTTACTCGTCTTAAGGTAAAAGTCTATCATATATTTTATCTGTCAAATTATTTGAACGCACGTTAAGTTCTCTGATCCGATATTAATTGTGAGATAGCAGTCATTAAACCGTGTCAAAAAGTCCAGTCAACACTAGAACTTGTGACACTGCTCTGACAAGTACTTAAGCCCGTACATCTGTTAGCTTTACAAAGCGTGGTTAAAAAACTAATCTCAAACCCTTCTAAAGAACATACAACTATATAGTCTAGTAAGCAGCTAAAGTTTGACCTAACCGCATCTCATTGTCATTCGCTTACTTAGCCGCTTGCTAATCCAAAAGCCGTACCCTGTACGAAGAAGTAATTTGCTAAATTTCCACTTTAAAATTACTCTTAGAAGGTACTGATTCGCTGCAAAATGCGTCATACAAGAAGCAACACAACTTCGAGAGGATAATTTGAAATTAGTACATTAATTCTCCACGGCACCACACGAGTAGTACGAATCGGCTTAAAATTTAAACAACTGACGACGCTCGACAGCAGCTGTGTTCTGGATATTAAATTGTTAGTTCGTGGCTCAAAAGTTGTTTGGCAGTAGGGAGTTTTGTAGGAATTTATGACTTGGATACGCGGCAGGCAATATAGGCGGCGTTTTTGTTTCGACGGCATTTCAAATTAGTCTCATGACAATATGGCTATGTTTTTTAACTCGATTACTTAAAGAATGGGACTGAGGGCGTCTAATAGTGTTGACTAATAAGGCATAGAATTAAATTTTGACTAAGACGACATAATAATATATATAAACTAGCTGACCCGGCGAACTTTATTCCGCCTTAGAGGCAATAAATAAGCATATTCATGGATTTTATTAAGTTATTTTTTTAATTAGGAAATATAAATAAAAAAAAGCAAGTATTTTAATGATCCTTTAATAGGAAATAAATAAAATAATAGGTATAACAGTTGAGGGGTGACAGTTGTATCTATTTTTGTATGCTGTATCATAAAAAAATAAAAACAAAAAATTTAGTTGAAAAAATAAAAATATAAATTTAGGGGTGGACCACCCATAACATTTAGGGGGATGAAAAATAAATGTTGTCCGATTCTCCACCCTGGCCGATAAACACGCTAAGATTCACGAAAATTGGTCGAGTCGTTTTGGAGGAGTACAATCACGCACACCGTGACACGAGAATTTTATATATTAGATTATTTTTAATATGTATTTTTGTCATGTTATGTCATATTAGATAATGACCTGTATCGTATATTGACGTATTCTCCGCCTAAGGGTTACTTTACAATAAACGTTTATATATTTAGGGTAATAATTAAAAAATATAGAATTAGGTGCATTATTCCACCAATCTGCACTGGGGCAGCGTGGTGGAGTATGCTCTAGGCCTCCTCAATTATGAGAAGAGACTCGTGCTCAGTAGTGGGACATTAATGAGTTGACGCCAGGTGAATTATTTTATATTTTATGAGCTATCTTTATAAAGGAAGCGATGGCGACAGGAAGCTTTCCTATTGGTAATTTTTTTTTTGAAGATATTCCTTGTAACTGAGGTTAACAACTGAGTTGAAGCACAAAAAAACACAAACTATCTTTGGTAAAAGTAGAATATGGTACACTACCATCATTCCACTCAATCTGCAACTATCTACATATATACTAACACCAGTATACTCGTAGTAACCAACTTTCTATGCAGTAACTTATGATCCTCAAACATTACATCATTTCCCAAAGATATAGATTCAAACAAAGGAAAATTATTAGCAGTTGAAAACAATAACTTTCTCCCAAGAATTTACCAACATAGAACACAGTTTTGAAAGAGTAGAGAAAAGTAAAATTTACGTAAAAGAAATAAGGTTTAAATTGCATTTTGCCGCAGTCTGCTTAAGCTATTGCCTTGCCGACCTTTGAGTAGAGCTTTGCAACTTAGCAGAATGCCAGTGGAGTAACCGCAAGTTATTCCATTAGAGCGGTACTTCAGATGGATATTCTAAAACAACTTGTGGCCCAACTTTAGTTTTTGTGAAGTTTTAAGTTTGTTTAAAGATCAAATAAAAATTAAAAATTGCATAAGTTACGTAAATTATAACTTGTTTATTTATTGTACATGTGAACGAGTTTTATATTATTCACATTAAGGGTGAATCCACACCGCAGTTACTTTTTGTGGAGCAACATTACGCAACATGATAGACGTTGTACAATTACTTTACAGCGCCATCGACATAAATACTTGTATAACAAAGAGTAACATTAATAAACGAGTATGAAACCAGTATGTAGTTATTGACGTTTAACCGAAAAAGTTATAAGACCAAATATATGTTACCGATTGTTACTTCTAACAAGAAATAAATGTTTGGAACCAGATGTTCTTTTCAGTCGGTACACTGAAGGAGCGGTCGTGTTCGTCATGTGGTGATCCAGGTGGTTGTGATTTCCTTCACAATTTCTCGCCATTTTTGCCTGTTAGCAGTCATCTTGGTACACTCACGGAAAGGGCCGCCTACTGCAGACTTGACTTGGTCGGTCCATCGCATGGGTGATCTACCGTGGGGCCTGGTGCCGTTAATTCTGCCTTGCACGACGAGACGTTCGATGGAGTCACTGTCTCACCGAGACCCGTGTCCGAAGAACTTGAGAATGCGAGCTTGCACTTGAGCTGATAGACGCTGCTTGACCAAGATCAGATGTTGCCCAAACATATTTAGTAAGTTTGCTCCACAAAAACTATCTGCAGTGTGGATGCACCTTAAAAGTATAGACGATAAACATAAAGTAAGTATCATATAGTTATAAGCGAAATTATAACTGTTGTATTTTACATACTTTAGTACTTTCGTTTAAACAGGAATATAAACTAAAATGTAGTGTAGTGTAGTGAAAGTCCAGTTTAAAGCGAGTTATCCAAATATTCCACATCCCAAACAAAGGTATGTCTTTTTGTTACTTTTAGTAGTATAGTAAGATAATAGTGCTTGTGAAATTACTGGCCGGCTTGGCCGAAGCGCGCTGCACTTGATATGGCCGAGTTAAGAGATCGTTAGTGAGAGCTATGAGACCGCATCGACTGTACGATGAGTTAATTGTTTATTTCTTACTTAAAAGTACTTGACGATGTGATGATACATTCTTTATACACTAACTTGTTTCACTTCCTAGCTTTTAATACGGTTTCGCTGGCATTAAACTTCAGGTATTTAAAATGTCACAGCTGATTCACTAGACATTTTATGTAAAAAGTTTGAAGTGGACTATACACTCTCGTATGAAATCTATACTAATAATGTAAAGAGGAAAGATTTTTTTGTTTGTTTGTTTTGAATAGGCTCTAAAACTAATGGACCGATTTGATCAATTTTTTCACTAATAGAAAGCTACATTACGCGGGTGAAGCCGTGAGCGGAGTCTAGTGGATTATAAAGTATTATACTCGTATGTACAACATGTTTAACTACTTACATCGTGATTGATGAATGAATTTGAAGTGAATAAATTTGGAAAAAAATACTTTGCATTGCAGACGTATTTAGCTTTTTACTATTAAAACAAATATCTTACTTTTGTAACACCTGGCAAGGAAGATAAATTACTTTACAAAGTCTCAATAATACTTATAACTTTATCAAAGTAAAATATTCAGCGGCCTAGCCCTTAGTCAATGCTATCTCGTATTCTTACTAACGATGTCTCGATACGAGTCACAAAGAGAAAGCGATTAGAACGTACTTACGATCTGTGAAGTAAGGAACCATTAGCATTGTTTTGATTTCTTTTAAAATAATGTTGTATGTATGTAATCTGTTTCTTCCGTGTTGTATTTATGTAACGAAGTTTCTACGAATAGTAAATTGGAGTATATGGTGGCGTTAAAGTTGAAACGTTCTTCGATGCCTTGTAACTTATTCTATAAATTACAATAAAATTAGGATTTTTATGTGCACACTGGATAGCAGGTAAGATGATAGCAAATGTCCCTTCTTTGTTTAAACTTAAATTGTTTGATTTCGAATTTGCAGTAAGCATTATTACTTGTATGTACTTCTTGCCGTATTGGGGCGGCATAGAATACTAACCCCAATCCCATGCCGACAGACCACGGCGTCGTAAGAGGCAACAGAAGCCGGCCGCATGTGGTAGGGCTCACGTAAGGTTTATATTATCAATATTATTATTAAGTCCTCAATACTATTATTGGTATTATTATCTTTATGTGAAGTGCGACTAGGTAGTGACCACCCTCTTGCTTGAGTCAGCCGCCAAACGACTAGTC
>DWNI01000072.1:0-14630 GCA_018250175.1 Alychna victa
TTTTTCAGTGGCTTTGAAACTTGTACCTTAACGTTTGATTTAAACGAAAGGCAGCGTGTCATGTCTACTCTTGCTTATATAATATGGAAGTAGAGAAATGTACACCTGTCTACAGACTAAAACACAGTAACATGTAGAACATATAAAATTGTATTGCACCAAATCCTTCACACTTGACTAGACTATTAAAATCTTAATAAAGATGTAAATGTTGGCCTTATTCGAAAATATTTGAGTATCGCTGTCAATATCGTTTCTTTTATCCCGGAAACTAAATTTATTAAAGAAACTAGCTTCCTTATTCAACGAAATTCGAAGCTTTCACTATTTTGAAGTCGGTAGGATAGGATGGAGCAGAAATTTATTTCGCTTCTAACACAAGTGTTAACTTAATTTCGTAAGTCGTTGAGGACTGACGATGAGGCTGTGGGTTTAATATGTCTTCCAATGGGTTAAGCTTTTGCGCCGCATAGAGAGAAACAATAGCTAAGGTGAGACCTGAATTAAGTTTAAAATTAGTAAAGATGCCTCATAGTAAGGACTTAGGTACTATTTCTTGTTATTCACAGCGTCTAGTTAAGAGAGCTAGTGAGCTCCTTTGCCTGCGTTTCCAAATGGTCATGGTACTGTATTTCGGATAAAGATGTCTACACCCAGAATCCGAATTATCTAACAGTGAACGCTAGTCGCTACCCTTGTTCTGAGATGACATAATAAGTGGGGCTTTAGTACAATGCTATCTTAGTACAAACCTATCTCAAACAATGATCATCGAGTCGACCGTACTGCTACATAGAAGAAAATACAGTTATTGTAAATCGAGTGAAAGGTTATTGATTCATTAATTTCAGACAATATCGACGGTTGAAAGACACTCGATTCCTTACTAAGCGACATAAAGGTACAGATTGTTATACTCGTATATACCGTTCGAATTGTCAGATTTTTCTGTGTCGATTGGTCTAGTTTCTTGTAAAATTTGGTAAATGTTGCTTACTTACTTAATAAGGATTGCCTTTCAACCGTCGATATATTCACGTTTGTTAATTATTAAGAAAGGTATCGATAATGTGATTCATTTTATACCTAAGCTTAGGCTAATGTATTAAAATATACAGTTTGAGGCAAATTAGCGATAAAGCTTTCATAGATAGATTACCTACCTACGTAAATTGCTTCTTACTGTTGGCTACTAGATTAAGAATGTTTTATTGAGATAGGATATTTTTTATATACTAAGGTAAATGAAATAAACTTAAAGATTACCTATTATTTGTATTTGTACATAATTTTATTGAAACTCCCCTGACAAATTTTAATTATGTCAGTTATATTGTAAGGATTACCTACTACTAGTGTGATAAGTAACTAGAAACTATATAAGGTACAAAGTAATAAACTGATGATTTATTTGGTACACATTATGTAAACCTACCTATAGGTATGTACATTTAAATAAAAAAGGTTATGTAATAAAGTTCTCGTATGTATACACAATGGCTTTTAATTATTACTAAAACCTGCACATATTATTATGTCCAATTTCCAATGTCCAATTGATGTATTACAGACATTAGTTCAAGTATCATACGCTGTAATAGTGTTAAGTAATAATAATAAACCAACTTTTGACAGTATCTTGAGGGCCACTCTCCCACTCCTCTACCAAAGCCGATCTTAAGGCATCGATGCTCGTAGGGGCCGGATCTCTGGCTCGTACTCGCCTTTTTAACTTGTCCCATAGGTGCTCGATTGGATTCAAATCAGGACTCAGTGCTGGCCAGTCCATTGTCGAGATACCGACTTCACTCAAAAACACAGAAGTGGCACGCGCTGTGTGACAACGGGCATTGTCGTGCATGAGCAAGAAATTATCACCGACAAAACCTGTGTACGGGACAACATGGTCCAAGAGAATGTCGGAGATGTATCGCTCTGAAGTTAAACCGCCTCCACGGCCTCCGCCAGGGACGAAAACTAACTCCGTTTTCCCCTCTACGGAAATACCCGCCCACATCATGCAAGAGCCACCTCCATATGCTACTGTTTCGGCAATACAGCACTGCGAGAAGCGTTCACCAGGCCTCCTGTAGACCCGTCCTCTTCGATCATTGCCATGCAAGCACATTCTGCACTCGTCCGTAAACAGAACTCGCTTCCATTGCTCAACGTCCCAATCAAGGTGCGCTCGAGCAAATTGAAGCCGTGCTTGTCGGTGCCTTGCAGTGAGTTTCGGTCCTGAAGCAGGTCTCTTTGGTGTCAGATTTGCTTGCTTGAGTCGGCGCCTTATTGTCCACTCACTTACAGCCACACCTCGAACTTCCCTGAGCTGCTGCTGGACGTCAACACCGGTCAAATGTCGATTTCGAAGAGAAGTTGACACGATAAATCGGTCATCTCTATCCGAAGTGCAGCGGTGACGTCCAGATCTTGGCCTCGGGATGAAGCCTCCAGTTTCTCGAAATCTTTTAAAAATTTTCGAGACACATGATTGGCTAATGTGGAGTTGGCGTGCGACAGTACGCTGACTTAGCCCTTGTTGCAGTAGAGCAACGATTTGAGCAGCTTCTGCTGGCGTAGTGTCCATTATCTTCCAAGGCAAAAGGTCGTAATTAGCAGAGATGTGTACCCGTCAACGTGTAAAGGTCAACTGATAACGATATCCAGAAAACACACCCTTTTATGGTGACGTAATGCGCGCAAGTCGTTAGTACTTAAGGGAGCGCAAGAACACCTTTTTTCCTTTAAGAGACCCTAGCGTGTGAAATACGAAATTGATTTTCGCAAATGTGGTATCATTTTAAAGCTGAAACTGTAAACTTTAAAATAATACCACATTTAAACACATTTGTCGATAAGATTCATTTTAAATAAGTTCGTAGCAAGTCTCAAGCAAGTGATTCCATAGTTTTGCACGCGAGTGTAGTTCACACTTGCAACTCATTAACATAATTTTCTAAAATATTTGACAGTTTACAAACTTACAATCACCCTTCAACGTCCCCTACCGGAATCGCTGCGATTGGATTATCTGTTCTGTGGATGAAAACCTTTTTAATTCCTTCAGAGAGAGCATTATGTCAAGTTAAATATATGTACAGAGCAAATCGGTGATCTTGATAAATAGTTGTTGTGGCTATGTAGCCGTTTTACACACATTCGCCAAAAAGTTCCTCATGAGAACTCGTCATGATTTCCTCTTCATTCTCCTCTTAAAGTAAGGACAGGCTCTCTAACCCACTAAATTTAAATTTGTAAGAAAACCTTAACAAGTATTGTCAAAGATTTTACATGGGTCTTTAAGGGCATCAAGAAATTATATGGAAAGAAGAGCGGGAATTGCCGGAGTTTTGAGATAAACTGATTTGTAACTGACCTTTTAGCGATTACAGAGCATTACATTTTTCATATCTAAAACCGTCAAAAGAACAACTTATGAATTAACGAGTTTTCCTAAAGCTTGTCGTAGAGTCGACTGAACATGTTTGAAAATATAAAGTTAAGTAGTTTAGTTAGTACCTACCTAAATCTTTAAACAAATCAATATGGTTGGTCATGGCAGAACTTAAATAGTTTCTATGAGTGGACTGTATAGCGGTAGGTACGTACATCAAACGATATAGGAATAGAGTCAAAATATAATCCGTGAACTGTAATATATCACTCATCTGATAATCCAGTTTGAATACCGGATTAACATATTAATATATTGATGTATCAATGTATCTTCATTTGGCTGCACAGCCAACACGTACCGCGATACGTAAACATAACCAATTCAGTGATATCGTATCATTTAGAACTAATATTACCGTATAGACACTATGCTGCTATAATACAGAGGTTCAAAGACAGTATCAAAGGTATATACGATACATACGAAGTAGGCGATATGGTTGTATTGGTGTTGCTAAAGGAAGATTTACAATCACGGAAGAAAGTAGAAATGGCATACTTTTTTTTTCATATGGAAATCGCGCTAGCTAAATACACAAGAAATCAGTTATCGTATCACTAACAACTACGAGTATAAAATTTACAATTTTATTGGTTTAAATGGCTGTAAACACCTATCAACTACTATTTTATTTCGAAAATGCACCTTAACACTTAAAAGCAAATCTTATTTTTCCGTGTTATTCTGTGACTTACTACGTTTATCAGTAAAGAACATGATATTATTTAAATTATTCTATCCAAATGACAAATAAGCGTCGCGATCTATTAAGTGAAGCCACACTGATTATTGGTCGGTGTCCACGCCCACTTAACACTTCTACCTGTCTCTGTGTTTGGAAACAAAAATGTATGGGAACAACACAGATATTCAGTGTAATATATAATGTTCCAGGAAACGGTGAGCCAGATCCGATGTGTACATGTACCCAAGAATTTGCATCTGCGTAAAATTCCAACACACAAACAAATACCGAGAATATTATTCAAATTTCCTCGGTAAGATTTGTTGCGGATTCCGAATATAAAGGCCGGGTCTTTCTTTCGAGTGGAAGATCGTTTGAGTCGATGCCCCAAATTATGTTCTTGAAATATAAATTAATATTTCGTATACCTAAATTCGTCTTTGATGAATTTTACAAGAACGATCGTTGAGATAATAATGGTAAAATGGAGACGCCCGGACGGGACGGGCCTTGGAAAGACGTTTCAATGAGAGAAAAAAAATTAAATTTATGCGAGGTTTTATTGATTATATTAATATTATATTATAGCAACGCATGCACTAACGTAGTGCGTAAACGTTTAAAAATGTATCTAGAGTAACTTCAAATACGACTTCAACGTATAGTTCAGTCAGAGGTACAATTATGTAAGAGTTTTAGTGACAATAGCAACAACTGAACTTCGTTATACTGAATAGTTACCTGTTCGTGGCCATATTAGTCTTCACTTCACTTGTGCCATGACAAAAACGTACCTGTAATAAAAATAAATACTATTAAATAAGGGGTAGCAATTCCGGTTTGTGATGAACTATAAAATAACTCTATTTTTAAGTGAACCTAAATAGTGCAGATAGATCTGGTTCAGTTACATCATGTCTTTAATTTTTATTTTCTATATCTTTGGGGCCATTCAAGCATTACGTAAGCAGTATTATAGTGATTGTGGTGTAGTTATTCATCCTGTCAGCAAAAGTAAGCAAGGTTCTTACCTACTTTTATTTACAAAAGAATAGACAACGCCCCCCTTGGTGCTTAAAAATACCTATTTGAATGAATTTCTGAAATCGGTAAAAAGTATACATAAACAAAAAAACAAACATCAAAACAACTTCCAAGCACTTAGTCAACAGCTCAAGCGCAAGAGTTTCAAAGAGAATATATGAGTTTGGAGTCAGCAAGATGTCCGAAACAGCTTCTAAGTCGCTCAAGAAACTGTCCTAAGTCGATCCTCGACTGTCCGTGCCAGTCGCCGACAAAACTTAGCGGCCTGTGAAAAATTCTCAACGGCAAACCCTCCTTATTCTTTATTTCTCCGATTCAATTGAAATCAAATTCAGTAGCCGCCGCTGAGTTCCTACAATTGCCACGTCTGAGTGCACTCGGAGGAGCTTCGTGAACAACTTTCACAATGTTTACGTTGAAATTCCGAACTGGCTGGTTCGGCGAATGTTACTTTAATGTGATAGAATCTAAACTATTTAAAACGAGTGCTTGGCCATTTAGGCAATCACCGACGGTTCTTAATTTATGTAGCTTCCTAGGACGGAGCTTCGTCGTCATCTCTGTATAATAGTCTATTAAAGTCATACTGAAGTGCTCCCACTTGCTTAGATAGAAACAACTCGATATGAAATAAAGAATATGTGCGTAGTCTGCTAATGTTTACTTCATCATCGCAACCCATAACTGTCCTAATTCCTCTTACAATGTGAGGGCTATAGGTCCACCACGCTGGCCAAGTTCGGATTGGCAGACTTCACAACACCTTTGAGAACTTTGTGAAGAACTCTCAGATGTGCAGGTTTCCTCACGATGTTTTCCTTTACCGAAGCAAGTGATAATTAATTTCTAATACGCATATACCGTTTTTTTTAATCCCCGGTTCGGGCGACCAACGTTCAAACCGCTGCCGCGCTGGGCTAACATTCGCTCAGAACTTTAGTTACGGGGAACAATTTTAACAGCGAAATTCTAATATCGAAATAACCCACCAAATACAATCCGAAAATGGAATTGGGTTTTTTAATTTGGCGAAAGACTCAAAGCGGGACGGTTTTCGGAAATCATTTTGGATAAAAACATAAAACAAGGACTGGCAGGCAGCTCGTACCAGCCGGTGAAAGGTAAAACATATACGAGTATACGGCTACTAGGTACTGTCTCAACAATCGTTAATTCTGCGGTGAGGCCTAGCAGCAGCGGCACTTACATTAAGGTGTCCAAATGTAGTCACCAGAAGCAAAGACTTCTTCATATATTACTCGTATATAGAACAGATGACGTTCGGTTAGTTACGAATACCATTGAACTGCGTTCACAGAAGAGTTTCGTGTGACTAATGCCGGTATGAAACGTATTGTGTGTCCACTGCGTTTCCCTTTATAAAGGTTTTCCATGTTAAAGATTTGATGAGATTACGCAAGGCTAGAGAAGCGTTCTTATATCTGTTCTAACGTTTGAAGTATTTATCAATGAGTGTTACACAAAATGTATATGATCTCATGTTTCTAGTGATACTCGCTACGGCTCCTCTCTCTGTTGTAACACATCTCAAGTGTCTCAGCTACCACGGGCGACGTCACTGTGACGGTGGAAGCTCGGAGAAACTATGAATCGCACAGAGGCTTGGAAACGATAGTTATTTTAACTTATTAACTTATCATAAGGTAATTAACTTATGATAATTGATCGTAGTTAAATAACTTATGATAAGTTAATTGACTACGATCACATCAAGTAGAGATAAACTTGAACAGTAATTAACTCCACAAGTCTAATTACATTGACCCTAACATTAGATGACCCAGCCAACCTCACTCTCGATCTGTGTGGAGTTCTAATAGGTTTTATAAACAAAAGTACATAGTACATAGGTTTTATAATCGAGTAAAGTCGAATTCTAAAGCTTTCACCATAAATGTACTGAAGGTACAACAACATCTAGATACGAGACTATTGCACGATGTATCTGTGACGTGCATCTTGTTACATAGTATTAAGGCTGATAAGATTGTGTAAACTCTGGATTACATTTTATTCTCCAACAGACAAGGGTAGAATTATATTTTAAAACTTTTTGCAGTGGAATTCTTGTGTTGATTTTCTTGTTTTGAGTAGATTTTTTTAACTAAGTCCTTAATTATTGCAATAGATTCATTTAGTACTTGCCCTAGCGAATCAGATCCTATGAAATAAAACAAATACAAACATTTGTCCCAAAAATAGCTGATACTTCATCCCTGACATGTTTAAAAACAAAAAGAAGTTGTTATTCTCTACGTCACATAACTGGCTCTGGTCAGGGCCGCACGGCACAAACTGACAGACACAAGACTCTCTGAAGATCCACTCGTCTTCTCTTTATATACGTCTACAAATAAGCACATATTGTGGTTAAAAAATATCTTGAGTTCGGTAACATTTGACTTAACGCTGTCGGGCGCAGGGTTTCTATTCTTGACGGGACGAATGGTTGTAGCGGTATTTGTTAGACCGTGGTAAAGCCTTGTATGACACATAACATTTACGACCAACATCGATTGACGACCCATATGGCACAATGGTTACCATGCCGGACTGTCGTCCTGGGTTCGATTACCAGTGAGGAATATTTGAACGATGAGTTTTAATTTCTGTTCCCGGCCTGGGTGTGTGTATCCTTGTCTTTGTACGTCGTCCATGGCACCCACGACAAAGGGAGGACTCCCTGTGGGCTGTGGGGCTATGAGTGCGTAGTGTTATTTATTTACATCCCCAATAAGTCAAGTGTGAGTTGTGACAACAGACGAAAGTGGGAAGCCTTGTGAGAGCTTAAAATAACTATAATTCGACTGAATGCAAATTAGGACACGGAATCGTATTAATAATCGTTACAAGAATTCGACTTAAGCAGGAAAAATGTAACCTCCACGTTTAGTCATCTGTAACGCCTGGGCCCGGGGAGTCACCTTGGCGGAGAAACCTCATTGGCAGGCGGAACACGCGGCGAGCGGGCACCGCGCGCGACAATACGAACCACTCCTAACTTATCGACAATCAATACCGATATTATATTCAACATATTTTAAGATTGAGAAAGTAAAGTAGTAAATTCCGTCTTCAAAGTTCGGTACTTCGAATGGAAAATCCGAGAAACCCTTATCGTATCATGTATCCGCCTGCCTTAAGGGATTTTTATGCCAAGAACTTTTAACGCTATCACAATGAAGTTACTTGTAATAATATTCCGATCTACAGTTCAAGAGTTCTGGAAAAAAACCCGTAATACAATGGAGGTATACTATCAAACTAGGTAATGACAGTAAAAACTACATCCATAGATTAAAGAAATATATAATGATGGAGCGTTCCGAAGACAACAGTGAAGCCACCACAGCAAATAGAAAATGTAAAGCGAATACAATCTCGCGTCAGTACTACACACACAAATGCCCCGTGCATTCCCTAGAGTGTCGCTGCTAGTTATCACGCACACATAGATGCTAAGGTGCTTCCATCTGTATTAATCTGAGGCTACACATCCTTATAAAAATATTATTGAAATTAACAAAGGAGACAAAAACTTATGGCTATTAATACAACCTCCCAATCGCTACAAAAAGTATTTGTTATTTATTAATACACCTTCCAGTTTTCTTTTCAAAATGAAATGCTAAAAGTCGAACAACTAAAAAAAGAAAAAATGTAATTGCATGATTTGAATGAGAAACGCTCTGCAAGCTGCGATCAGACTCTGAACCAGTTCCCGGTACCCATGACGTAATTTAATACGAATATTCTATCGGGACCTATCTGCTTTATTATGCAACGTTTGAAGTTTAAATCTTTGTTGGAAACTTTTAATTCCGAAGGTACCTACGGCATCAATAACAATTGCCAGTTGTAATACTTTTTTAATATTCTGGCATCTTAACGCGGGAGTAAAATGGTTTACATTGTAAACAAGTGTAGAACTACAGTAGCCTTTAGAGAGATATTAGCGCCATAGATATCTTATTGCAAGTTGGGAGCTGAAGCTGTAAAGTGAACACCCAGCAATAAATATAATGCGGCAACATTGAAACATTACGGTGTTTTCGCCCCTGCTAACAATTCCGCGCAGTAAACTCAAATCCCTACTGAATCCATACAAAACTTTTATTACATTTCGCGGTTTGATAATAATAACTTTACAGATATTTTGCACAAAATATTTTATCTTGTCTCATTATGTCGCGCTCACTTCGCTTCCGAACAAGCCGTGGGATACGCTCACTAATTTAAATCAAACTCTATTACATTTTGCACAAAGTGTGAAAACGTAAATTTTAATTAATTTCCTTCGTCTGAAAACATTCTTGAAATGTAAATTACACTGTTCTAATAATTAAAGTTCCGTAACAAATATAATAACAATTTGTGTATTATGGTAATTGTATATCGTAACAATACGTGACCAGGTTTAGCTGGTATTTTAATAAAAACCATTCCCTGACACGTCACATAAATACAGTAGAGACAGTGCCTACACGGGGTGCGATCAGAAAATGTATTATAAATGCTGTTTACTTAGTGTAACGTGTTGAACCTGCGTCTTCTATTAAAGCGATGCATCAAAGTCGAGGCGCCGCGGCCGGAGTGCAGCGAGAACGAAACGCCACTTCATCTATTACATACAAGTTGATGCATCTTCGTTTAACGGTTAAACTTTAACGTGTTCTCGCATATTTTTCGGAATTTCTAATCCCGTTGAATTTAAATACGAAATGTAAAATACTATGGGATTATTTTTATTTATTTTAAATTCTTTTTTTAATGATAATACTAGTGCACCCGTGCGATAATATTCGCACGGACGGATCTTTGATATCTGTCAACTTACTAAGTTCCACTGCCACACAAAACCTTAGAGAAATAGTACCACATTATAATGCCATCGTAACTGTTCATCAACCACAACCTACAAATTGTTTTTCAGCAAACAGCCGACCGCTGAATACCGCTCGCCGAGCCCGCAGCTTAATCCTCTCTAAGGGTTTCTTCTCCCGGCCAAATGTTTACAAAAACTAATCAAATGATTTTCATACGGACTTCACTCGCCCCGAGGGACCCTAGGGAATGCTTTATCTCATTCGGAGAAATGTAACCTATCCTATCTGGTATCGTCGACAGAGGCCGCTCGCGTTGCTTGTCTAATTAAAGTTCCACGATTGAACTCGCAAGCGATAAATAGAACGTTTCAATTTTAAGTTTTACAATTACATTTTATTGAAACTTATTTAATTAAACGCTTACTACCCTTTTTACTATTCCAATACATTCTAAGAGTCACATTTGGCTTGCTTGTATTCTACACTAAGAAAATTACATTTTGCTCGTATTTCACGCCACTATATACGCAAATGAAGCCCGCGGAATATCTACTATCTTAAATCAGGACTTACCGCGGCTTGCTCCTTATATGAACTTTTAAGTTTATAGTAAAGGAATTTCGCCAAAAACTAATAATCTATGGAGATATTTTAATGTAGCATTCCAGCGTAGACAAGATCTACCTGCCCGTCAAAGAAGGGTTTTTACCTTTGCTAATAATTACTCTTTTTACGGCTTAAGCCTGCAAGCCGCACACAGGTTGACTAGCAAGCAACTTAACGTGTTAGCATATTACTAACACAAAACAAATGTTCTTCTTTCATTCGGGGAGCTGTGTACCCGTGGCGCTTGCAGTAATCGCAGTCCGCTTAGCAAACCGCAGTCAGCGGATTATATTCCTCTCTCAGCACATGTGTTGTTACAGTTCACCGCACATTGTGCTTCATGCAGAGTTTTATTTGACTTTGACCTTCGTTAGTTCTGCGTTACTTGGATCTTGGACCTTTAGGTATAATTCAGTTTGATGTCCGATCCTAGAATACATTTAATAATTCAGTTTAACCTTCGAATCCTCGCGTGAATTTCATTCATTTTAAAACCAATTATAATTTAAGAATCACACGAAAATGCACAATATACTTTTTCCTAATTAGAAGTCGTTAAATTTTTTATTAATTGACATTTTCAAATTCATAGTAACTTGTCCGTAGTTATGATGTTCGACTCACGCGTTACAACGCACAAACTGGGTCAGGCCGGCATCCGCTGTCTGGACACGTTCAAACAGCCTTCATAAGGCCCATACACAAGTCCTCTCAACTCTAGTTGATCGCGAGCTCCTACCCCCCTCTGCTCAAGCCCCGCAACCCCGTTCCGCCCCCAAAACGCCTCTTTTATGGTGATTAGATGCATTAAAGTCGCCGGTTTCTTTTTTACTGACGACAGCAAATCTGCTTTATTAACTAACTTGTAATTACATGCCTTTGTTTCTATTACATTTACAAATGTGTGTATAGCGGGTTACATTAAACTTGTACAGGCCATAGTCCACCGCACTGGCCAAGTGCGGATTGGTAGACTTCACATCACCTTTGAGAACTTTGTGAATAACTATCAGGTGTGCACGTTTCCTCACGACGTTTTCCTTCACCGACGCAAGTGATAATTAATTTCTAATACGCACATATATAAAAAAAAATGAGAGGTGCGTGCAGAATTTGAACTCAGGCCTCCACTGACGGGCGACCAACGTTCAAACCGCTGGGCTATCACTTACTTTAACAGACTAGACGAGATAGAAAATCATTTTAGCAGGTACAGCTTATCTCTAGTACTCTTATAAGCTGCGAGTACTCAATCTCAATACCCGAAACAATTGCTACTGTTATATTTATACACATTAAATTTTTTATCTAATGAGAATAGCAAACGAGCTGGTAGTGCCACTATCCCCTGTCGCCCATGGACTGCGACAACCCTCGAATAGGTCTGTGGGTTAGTGCTAAAGAGTATCGTTTACGACCCGCTGTATTTACATTATTAATAAACCAAATGATTTCATATTCAGTGAAGGACAACGTCTATTATCGTTATTTACTTCATAGTTTTGGAGCAAATGAACTTTTATACCTCTTAAGACAAATCCTTCGTTTTCCCAAATGCTTCCAATAAGTAACTTATGTATGTCACTTGCACTAAGGTGCATCGCTTGTAAGTCAGTCATAAAATTCACTTGAGATGACATGTTTGGAGACATGATCTTGTGATCTATGCGAGCTAGGATCGCGCACTCCGGAAGTGTGTCCCGGGTATCTTTACGTAAGGTAACAATGCCGTTAGCGTGATTGTTGCGAGTGACAATCAGTTACTTAGGGTAATGCGCTCCTCGGCTAATGAACTTTGATTGTTAGATGTGTTGACATAATATAATACGTTATTGAGTAGAGAGAGTACTTACTCCAAATGTTAAAAGTATTACTTCCCTGAAACTTACTTTTTGTATACAACAATATTCCGATACTTACTTAACTTCAGATAAAAAAAATAAAAAATTAATTAACTTAGTTGGGAAGGAAGTTGGTATGTTACATATATACCTTCTTAACATTTAAAATGTTGAGGGTAGGTTGATTTGAAAACGCTAGCTGACGTTGTCAGGCACTTTTTATCAAGAGAATAAAACCGAACGTTTATAATTTAGTGTTTTCCATTATTGTCTACAATACCTTCCACAAATACGTGATAATAATAATGCCGAAAAAATATTTACACTGAAAATAAATTTATCCAAATACTAGCTGAAAAGTTGAATAAAATAATGGTAACATTTTCTCTCTGAACGTTACAGCGTCAAATGTTACGCTTCATGAACTCCGTTTAGTTCGTGCTGAACAGTATTTCATGTTTTTGACTTCCATTCAAACTTAAATCGCACGTTCAATACTCACTTTCAGATAGAAAATGCCAGAAACATGTTTTAAATTCTAATAATGCCCCAGTAACATCGATATTATGTCGTTTTTAACAGACTTCGATAAACGGAGGAGGTTCTCAATTCGAATGTATGTTTTTTTACGCTTGTTACCTCTGAACTTTTGACTGGGAACGTATTTTGATAAGTATTTTTTTATTTGAAAGCTGGTGCCTCCCGTGTGGTCCTTGTTGTTGGACCCTTCACGAAAACTCTTAAAATGATGTCGTCAACGTATACTGATTGGAAGTCAGTTTTTTAAGGTGTGAAGTTATAATAAGCACGTGACTTGGAGAATTAGCTCGATAGGGGTCACTTAGTCAACTTAAATTGCTTAAATTTTCTTGATTCAAGTTGCCACAAACCCACAATGCAGGCTTATTGCTACAACTTATGTACGTAACTTCAAAGTATTATATTTATACGTGTGTAATAATTACAATACCAGGACCTCATTTACTTAGATTTGTAATATAATGAGATTTTGTAATTTTTTACAAAATTTAAATAGGTATATAACATAATAATATTTCACGTTGCTTCGACCTTGTAATAATTTCGAAATTAATTCAATGTAGAATACAATAAGTTGTAAGCTTGTAATTCGAACAAAGAAAACATCCAATATTGTGAAAAATGTACATCATACGATTTTCTATACTAATATTATAAAGAGGAAAGATTTTTTTGTTTTTTTGCTTGTTTGTTATCAAATAGGCTTGACACTGCAGGACCAATTTTAACAATTTTTTCACTAATAAAAAGCCACATTATCAGGATAACATAGGATACATTTTATCCCGAAAAACTGTTTTGTTCTCGCGGGATAACAGATAAAAGTTTAACTATTGCAACATATTAATGTTTCAAATTTATAGATAGAAATGTTTCGGGTGTTTTCTTAAGCGAGGGTTTACCGAAGCGAAGTGACGGCAGGCCTCTAGTTAAATATAAGCACATACATACATGTTATGTTATTCACAATGTTTGTGGGTCTAAAACTCGCCAGACCTTACATACATAAACTAAAACGCGCGACTAGTTGGTTCACGATGTCATCTCTATCCAATAAAATGCTCTATGAGGAACACCGTTAGATAATGGGTTACAGCTGACTAGATATTGGCTACATAATGTATGTATGTACGTGTATTATACATACATGTTCCACTCAGCCTCTTATTACATTACATACAAGGATCGTTGCACATAGTATACATACTTCTTGATTACAACTTTATACTACGTAATAATAATTAACGTTGCAATTTGTTACAAACTACAAAAACCTAATTATTTTATGAAATATATCTTTTCTTTTAGCCGCAGCTTTGCGTACTTTGTAATTGGCGTATTCTATGTCTTTCTCTTTTCTTTTGAAAGAGAAGGTCTTCTAAAAGGAAGTGTTAAGATTCTGAAAAAATCTAGTATTACATGGTTTTGTGATGGTTCCTCGCGTCTCCTTTCACAACACTTCACACCTTTCAGAATAGAGTACTCTTGGGTGTGCTGGTTTCCTCACGATCTTTGCCAACGGGTACCCTCTATTTCAAATTCAAATTCAAATTCAAATTCAAATTCAAATTCAAATTCAAATTCAAATTCAAATTCAAATTCAAATTCAA
>DWNI01000073.1:0-14585 GCA_018250175.1 Alychna victa
ACTAATACTATATGAGAGTTATTTTCAATATTCTCTATCCAACTATATTATCAACACCATCGGTTTAACACAATTATAAATCGATAGATTGTCAACGCGACGTCTATCCATCGATACAGCGTCGTTGAAAGAAAATTAATTTGGTATGAGACGTTCTTGTTATGACAAAGGATTTGATAGGCAGCGCTGTCGCTTTGTTTAGCGATTATAGTTAAAGACGGTCTACGAGCACAGTTCGTCAAGTTGTCGAACTTGATTCAACCTGGTCATTATTTTAATGAAACAGGTATGTCGTAAGTGTCATAACCGCAGATTGTAATTTACCTCTATGGTTAATTGCTTAGTTGTGACAAGTGATTTGTAGTTGTTTTGTTAGTAACGTTGTACCTACTACGTTTAATAAATTGAAAATGAATAAATAAAGGTTGAGACTGTCACGTAATGCTCAGCAGACGTTAAACGTGAAAATTGATGTTCAAAAGGATTTAAGTCAGCCGTTACGTCACACGAGACGGTGTCACCCCGAGGCGCGCCAATAAAATTAAATGTTTCGCAACGATATCAAATAAAAAATATGTTGATAACACTGAAACTAGAGATGTCCCAGATGATCAAACACAATGGAGGTTTCGATCGCTCGCGACAGTCGTTTGTTTTCGGTCCTTCGAGCAGCCGAGCGGCGTGTCTCATTACAGATGACTTTAGATTTAGATCGATTAAGTTTCGAGTTTGCTGGGTTGCGGCAATCACTTTGCTGTTGTACGATCTCTCGTTACTTGAAGGGATTTGTAAGTAACTTAGTTTGGCTGTGTTTGGCTGCGGCCTTTGTGTTTCTTAACTGGAAAAAATATATTTGTAACATCGTAGATTAGATTTCTGAGATTTTCATTCAGATATTCTTGGTGAACTTCAACTTTAGTCACTGTCTACCAGGGTGCCTTGTGCGGACGGGACGAAATAAAAGATAATTTTTGCTGAGTCAGCTACAGCTGCACATTGTTCTTGCTAATATACGGAAATCCGTACATGGCTAATGAGCCGGTTGCAGACATGCGCCCTGGAATGGTTAATTTTCCTCGTTCATGTAATCATTTGTTAATTAAACTAGTAATTTGATAGACCCTCTAGGTATGACTTTGTTACATGGTACCTCTAGCTTCAATGTTCCCAGTGCGTGCCATCATCTTATCAACTCAATTTTGAGATTACTGCCTGTGTAATAAACTAGGCACAAGTCAGAATTGTAACGGTTCAGTTACATATGAATACAAGCAATGCACAAGCACTAGTAAGTTGAAAAGCATGAGGTAAATATATAACTTTTTTTTGTTTTATATAAAATAAGTTAATGCTTGACAACAATCGCACCTGATGGTAAGTGGCGATGTTGACTAAGATCTTTGTTCTAGCCTCAGGTTAAGGTCTTAGTTTGTCTGTCTGCAAATCTGCATCTAGCTGGTGTTAATAATTCTAACGTCACGTGGGTATATGTTAAACAGTACAAGCATGTACCGTCGCCATATTATAATTTCTGTTATAACGGTTGTGGGGTTTTCAACAGCCTAGCTACTTAATCCATGCTTTTACAACATAATTAAAAAAATCTTGTAAAGTGCTATGTTGGTTCATCATCATCATCATCGCAACCCATTAATGCCCCGCTGCTGGACTCGGATCTCCTCTCAGAATGTGAGGGGTACAGGCCTTTTAGGTTACAGCCAATTAATTGACGGATTACATCATTTTTGATCGTCAATGCGTCAGTGACGCCTTTAGTAATGTAGCAAGGGGACGGCTACCACACACCGTCCAATATGCTCGATTACCGGCTGTTATCATAGCTGGCTCTAGTATAACAAGTTCGTAATATCTGCAGGGAATACGAAGATACAGTTTGGGCAAATTTAGTATTCTGCGGCCGTCGCCATATGTATGTGTGTGTGTATGACCTTAGCGGGCCTTCTGTCTTCGTCGAATTGGGATCGGATGGGATATTTCGCTTTTAGGATATTGAATATTTAGCACGTTAGGTTAGCACGCATTAATAAATACTGATAGTGTTGTGTACACATTGGAAGGTACGGATATTAAAATATATTACAATTTTGTAGTTCCAGTTAAATACCTACTGCTCATGTGGCTCAACCCTTTTTCATAATTATTGCCAATGTTATGTCCGGTGATCGCAGGCGTGAGTCCAGCTGTCAAATGTCACGCATATACAATTCTCCCCTTATTAGCGAATGCTAATTCCTGCATGGCCCACCATAAAAATTAAACACTAAAATTCCTGGAAATGAAATGCCACTCACATTACATAGCAGTAGGTGCCAAAGAATCGGTGAGATTTATTTCAAAAAACAAAAGTGCTAACGCTACGTGCACCGGAACCGTTCATACTCGTAAAAGTTTAATCGCTGACCCGTTATTCGTTTCGTAAATTAATAAAAATTAAACGGTTTGGATTTTCATATAAAATTTTAATATGACTAAAGAGCTTTTTAGAGGCAAAATGATGGAATTAAGAATTTTACGTTGCTTCGGGGCTTTATGTAGGGTTTTATGAGCGGCGTTAAACAGCAAAAGAGGAATTTTTTGCCTGCACTTAAAGTGAAACTGCTAATTCCATTTAACAACACATTTTATTTTTGGAACTATTGTACTTGTAATATTACTCTATCAGAATTACAACTTGGAGTTTGTGCACGTTCTGGTTGAGTTATTGTATGTGGTGAGGTAACCTCACTGAGTAGTAAGCTTATTGAAACCCTAAAACAATGAGTATGGGTTATCAATCATGTATTCATTTTCTCCATAACACTTGAAGATCAAGGTCACCCATACATCAACAACAACCGACACGTGAGTTGGTCAATAACCCGCATCAATGCATTATAATTGGGGTGTCTTCATGTCAAGATGCATCGACTTCTATTAATTAGTGCGCTTGCCATCAAGTGGGATTGTTGTCAAGCATTAACTTATTTTGTGAAAAAGAAAATCCCCACTGGAGCAGCGTGGTGGGGTTTCACCACCTCTCTACGTTGAGGTGCAGAGGCTCTTATGTAAACTATTAATTAGTTGAGATCATATCGACACCACCTTGCTCGTTTTGCTCCATCTTTCCAACCAAATATAAAAGGAATCAATGGAAGACGTCACGTCACGTCACTCGTCAACAGATTATGTAACGTCCAAACGTAATATGACAGATGCGCGGGAATATTTGTTTATTCCCAGTTCGTGACGGGAATTTAAGTCGCCGAGGCGGGAATAAAAATGATTGAGGAGACCGTAACTTATCATCAGACGGCCAGTCGTGTTTTATGTCGATATTCATGACGATACGGCGATGGCTCGACAGAAGGCAAACAGGAAAGACACTTTAGTATTATTATTAGCTTGATACGAGTTAATGTTTGACTACATTTCCGCCGGAAGGTAATAAGATTGGCGATGAAGGTTTATGTAGTAAAACGTTCTAGCTAAGTAAAGGATTATTCGCTCACCTAGCCCTTTTCAGGAATAAGAACTGACAAACATACTTATATACGTACTATCAAACATACTAACAAATCATTATTATTTTCAGTAAACGCGAACTGTAATTTAACCAGGAGCAAGCAAAGAGGTTTTCACTTTTTGCAATCCACATTCAATTTTTCAGTGCGGAAGTAGCAAACTTGGATCCATTTGGTATTAATGGACCACTGCAGCCCCGGGCTACATCGACTTACCTGAAGGAGAGCTGCAGTTCAATTTTTAATCAGTGGATATTAATACTATTCAAAACGGGGATTTATATGACATTTGTGAACTGTTACCCCAAAGACATTTTACTGATACACCAGTGTCTTTAAGAACTTCTTCCCGGAAGAGTACCTGTTACGAGTACGTCTCTGCAGAGCTGTTTCTACAGCATTACCTAAGTTGTATCATCATCAATTTATTAAAAACTTTACGTATCGTTAGAGTTGAAACGTTGATCGATGGCGACAGCCGCGCGAGAGGGAGGGTGAAGCTACATCTGAAAGTAATTAATGACTTCACCGCCTTTTACTTGAAGGAATCGGTTTACTAAACGGTGCGTGATTGTAGATTCCAATTAGCTGGTTCTTGTACCTCCAGGGTTAACGGAATGGAAAACATTCGCGTGGTCCGCGCAAGTCGCGAGATTACGAGTATAACGCGACCCGACGATCGCAGTCGCGTTAACTATCTAGTTACTATAGATACATTGCGTGCTGTTAGTGCTCTTCAGGTTACTCATAATCAAATATTTTTTTAGGTATTTTACAATACACTTATAATTGTCAAATATTTTTATTCTACCACCTTTTCGCAAAGGTGTCATAACAAAGTGGAGAAGAAACGGCGAAAGTAACTTCAGCATAGCTTTTCAAAATAAAATTATGCTAATTACAAAATAATTTGCACACTAACTTGAGCGGATGTCTATTTCCAAGCCTCCCTGTCAATAATATAATCATCGACACTATATGAGTAGAACCATTTCTGTATAACTATATACTATATATATAGATCAAGTGGTCACTAAGTCCTGAAACAAGTGAATCTGTCCTGGTAACTTGGTCGGACGATGATATTTGTTTGTTTGTTGTGATCGGGCGAGGGATCATTGAACCAGTGTTCCGATGTGCATCGACAAATCGGAGCTAGAAAACCTTTTCCATTTTGCTAGCGCCCTTATTTATATTTGCCTGCTATTACTAATTTGTTCAGATAAACAGCTGTCGTAATATCTAATACGTGGACGTTACTCGATAAATTACATCGACAACGATACCATGACTCACGGTAGCTGGTAGACGGTATGCTTGAATATTTAACACAAAAACATACGAGTGTAGCGGAGAATGTTTCAATGAAAGACATTGTCAAAATATGAACCGTTATGAAGCGGGAGGTACCTACATTATTTATTTACCGGTCGGATTTTCTGCAGCAAACATCGTATGTTTGTCCGGTTCATAATACGATACAAGTATTAACAGGTACGATACTCCGATCTCGATCGTTCATTTTATTTACTTTCGTGTTTTTATAATAAACTGATTTCAGGTTTATATTCTGTGATGAAATCTTTTTTATACCTCTAGCACAAAAAAGGTCTTATTGCTACTTAAAATTAGTAAGCGCGTATCGATTTTATAAATTTACCAAATAATTGACTGGATGGTTTAGATTTATAATGTGAATGTAGGTGACGCTGTCGTTGACTTTCTCCATGGTATCAGACAAACTATTACAGGTATCTAAAAGCCGTCCTAGCAAAAGTTCAATTGATGAGATATTACTATAGGAACATGGGGATTGAAGGTCCGAAATACCTGATGTAGAACACTGACGGATCAGCGAAACAATTAGGGATAAATATGTTGCAGGTGGACGCCTGCCGGTCTACTAGTTGGATATAGATTTGTTTTTGCATTTTGCAGCGAGCCGCCACAATGTAGTCATTAAAATGGACTCGAACTTGTAGCTTCCATTACGACGAGCCGCTTTAATCTCATTCGGATTAGGTTTTTAATTCGGAATTTCCTCATCAAAAGTTCCTGTTTCTGCTGGTTATATAAATCCATCAAATAATAGCCCACTGATTATGTCCACGGTTCGCTCCTATTTGACATCACTAACCTATCTATCGATGGCTTTTAACAGACCTGACTGGCTACCAGCTTGGGACATGCACGGGTAACTTCGACATTGAAATAGGTAGCAGAGAATTGACTTTCCCTTTGCGCCGTTGATTTCTCTGTAATACCGCAAGTTAGCGCCACCATGGAATGAGATAAGTGTGAACCGTTTGGCCTAAATATATATAACAGCAGCCTTTCGGAGGTCAGCAGCACATCTGGTCTGGAGTTGTATTTTATTAAGGCTATACTTTGTCAGCGGCGAGGCTGTTCTCGCTGACGTAAAAGGTTTCATCAGCAACTCTTTGTTAAGTAATTATAAATGATAACATAATTTTAAACTGCGTATTATTTCCTGACTAATGTAAATAGCTCTAAAGAGTTTTGGACGTTCGAAATGCGCAAAGTTTTTAATTAAATCATACTGCGGTTACGTACGGTACGACGCTGGGCGGCGCGGCGCGGTGCGGTGCGGTGCGGTGCGGTGCTGGTGGATTTTGGCGAGGTTCGGTTGAAAAAACTTTAGCTCAATATTTGAGTTTTTCAGAACCCAAGCGCTCGGACGTACTGGAGTTCACTAACTATTGACAACGGATCCCCTCCGCGCAAATATCGCAATGGTTTATACTTCAGTCGCTTGTTAGAAGGGTGAATGTATTGAAATACGTTGCAGGTTGTTTTTTTAAAAAGACAAGCAATGTTATCATCAAAAGAACATATGAGGGGTGCGTATGAATATAGAATCAGACGGCAAACTATGTATCTATAACCGAGAATTTAACTTATGTTCATCGTATTGTAAGCATTGCTAGTTGTTTTAGAAGTTTGTAAAGTCAGTGCAGTGTAAACAAAGAAATGCACGTCGCTTGCTATATAAGCTCTTGACCTTCCAGCGAACTCGGTTTGTGTTGCGGATTATACTCGTACTCTTGATTCATGAGGATATAGCTGGGAAGTTTCTAGAGACCGTGAAACAGCTTGCATTGTAATCCTCTAGACTAGGAATGTTTAAGTTACAGTACCGGTATTACTAAGTACAAATATGCAAATCGTTTGCTCTTCATGAGCATACTCGTTCACTTCGCTGACTGACGTTGTGTTCGGTTGCTGCTTTTGAAGATTACATTATCTTAGGTTGGAGATAATTTACTATTGTTTATTAATTTGGACAACCATTGATAATTATTGTAAAATTAAATATAATAGTTGCTCGTATGTAAGAGTGAGATAGACGATAGAACCACCGCCAGGTTGCAATGAGGTGACGTCGTTAATAATTAAATCTCGCAAACATGAGTAAAATGTTTGTTTTCATGTTCGTCTGTTTTGTGTGTCGCTACCAGAGAAAACGTTATTTCAATAAAACAAATACTTACCATAGTTATACGAGTAAAATAAACGTATTGGAATAGTTGTAGCGTGAGTAACTAAGTGCTTGAATACAGAATGTTAAATCTTCTCTTGCAATGTAACGCGCCATCAAATTAACTGAGAGCTATGTTGGTAATTTAGCTCATGTTCGTGATGCAGAGAAAGTTATAGAAATTTCCAGTGAATTCGAGAATGAATTACTCCTCTCCCGGAATGCAATATTGCTACGCGGCTCCGAGTTGAATTGCTCCTGCGTCCTTTTACTTGGCCGCTTCATCTTACATCTGACAGGGTTTTCAGTGATAGGTGGAGCTTATACGAAACGAAGTAAGTTATATGTCACATGATATAGTGCTACATATGTCGATGTATTCATTGGTTTATCCGGGGCTCAGTAGCGACAAGCGAGCAAAATGGGCAGCTAGAGTGGTGAGCGCCGTGGTCACGTCGGCCCATGGACATCTGTTACACCAAAGATTTCATCGACGGTTTGCCGCTTAGATAGAGAAGATGTCTGCAATCTCCGTAAAAACTACGTTCACAAATAACAGGTGAAATGCTTTCCTGTGAAATTTTGCGATTGTAAGCAGAATCCATTATATAGTGTCTCCTTTATACTGACGTCTACAGCGAGTAGTTCAGTTGATAGGATTATAAATTAGCTTACGTGCAGGAAGACAGATGAAGGCTGTATACAACTACGAGTAGAATACGTCTCTGATAGTAACAAGATATTGAAACAGCTGCGATCCTGGCGAACAAATAGTTGAGATGCATCAGTTCATGTTCAGAGATAACTTAGTGTTGTAAGCAAGTCGTACAGGGTGTATAATGAGGAGTCCTGATTGGCGGGGTGCCGGGGTGACGGGCGTCGGGGCGACGGGGCGGCGGGGCGTGCGCGGAGAATGCAAATGTATCAAGCTGTGTAAACTAGACGGGATCAGTCAACAACATATTCGTTCGTGTTACAGACTGATGTTTTGTTATGAGATGAGATGTATTCGAGGTTGCTATACAACAATAGTATTAAGATTTTGCTGTGCATCCAATGAGAGAAGTATCGTTGTCTTATCGCGTTTCTTGTGTGTATGTTTGTCTCTATGTCCCTTTGCCTCGTCTATCACGTCACGTAACGAATTTACTGAACGGCAAAAAGTTACTAGAATTACCCGAAAGTTACCCGAATGTGGTAAAAATATGGGCTATACTCAAGAATACTCGTTTTCGGGGAAACTTGTCGCCGAATAAAAGATCAATCAACCATTATTGTGAATCATTCTATTCTAATTGTAAAAACCCAATAAAAACACATAGACTGTTTTGCAAGAAATAGACATCCAATCTAAGTACAAAAACTGGGTGAGATCTAGAAATATTCGATACATTTATCCCTACCTCCGCGGTTCCTAAGAATTGATTAAGGGTTTGCCCAAATCGAATTAGGCCTGCGATGGACAAGGGTAGTAGCGTAACAAATGTATCGGATGCTACCAGATATCTACCATCTACACTGATGGAATTATTTATTCCGCCACATTACGCTACCTCGAATTGGGTATAAGTAGGGTACTGAATTATTCATCCATCTGCGGATTGATACTCAAACTTCGAAGGATAATTATCTCTAAGTTCGAACTCTCAATACAGATTCGGTTGGAACGTAACAACAATTAGCTCCCTATTTGAATATAATTGTTGGATTCTCCCTATAACTTAGCGAAAATCACGTTGCTACGATGTAGATTAGAGTGGAGGTGTTAGCGAGGAACTTCAGTGTCCGAAGTACTTACAAGTCCGAAGCCTCTGCCAACACTAAACGACGCTTCTACCCATTCCGAACATATGTAATAGATTGATTAGCGGCTAACTATCCAACCCTTGACCAATTGATATATTCTCACTTCTATATTATTCACAAAAACTATTAAGTTGTTGTTGTTTTGTATATCATTTCAAAATATAAGTGTATCTTTAATACATACATGAATAAATGATTTTTAATTTGAATTTGAAAAATATCAGTATGAAAGTTTTCGTTTGCCTAATTGATTCCACTTGGACCGATATTGATGTCTAATCTGGAATATTAGGGGAATACTGAATATTGTATCTGATGACGGCAAGAGGACGTGTGACAGTATGAGACGAATGTGAGCAAAAAACAAAACTTCTGCGATGAATCAATGTCAACGAGGCTGCTAGCAGCTTACGACTAGATGTAGGTTTCATGTAAAACTCTATACACACACACGCACACACACAGCCTCCAATGGAAGCTAGTTGAAAAGTGGCGTATTATCCGGCTCTCTCAATTTATTTTGAGGGCTTCGCACATAAAAAGGCGGCGCTGAAAGCTATTTATACAGTTTTAAACCCGCCTTATCAAGGGCGTAGAGTCGCGTACGTCACGATGTATTGATTTCAGCACTAAAGGTTTGTTTATGAATTGCTTTTTTTTTTAAATTGTATCGAGCTCTGGTGTACCTACTACGAGTATATGATTTGCCAAGTTCAACTTACAGTTGAGTAAATGACAATGCCATTCCTCAACGTATTTTTCCCTGTTGCCCGTAATGTGCATCTGTGGGTAGGTATATAATGTATACAACTTTTAGGAACCTGCTTCAAATGCTGTGACCTCGTGAACCTAATTGCTCTCCACCCGATATCCCTACATGCCGGTATTACGTACTCTGACTAGTTCGCTCGGGTTCCTGCTCTCGCTTGCGTAAAATCGACGCGTCTCGCACGCTTTGTCCACAAATTGATTTCGTTTTGAATTAATTGGTTTGCGGTTACGTGAATGCAATTAAACCTCCTGTAACGGTGCAAGCTTAATGTTCGCCCCGCGCTGCATTTGCGATAAGTCAATATTAATTATGACCTGGTTCGTTATACCTTCAGAATTCAGTTAATTCCGTTTAATAAATTTATGGTTGATTAGCTTCCAATTGCCAGACCAATGCTTATCGTTGATTTAAAATTATATAAAGTAATTAGTCAAATTATGTTTAATTCACAATTTGCGAGTAACGTGGAAGGCGGAATGAAAAGTTTGCATGAACATGTAGATACAACGAGCTTCTCGCGGGTCTTCAGGTATCATTTAATGAATTTTAAGCCTTTCCTCTTCCTCCTACCTAGAAGGAAGGGTCGCGATAGCAAAACGTAAGGTAAATTTATACCCGCCATTAAAAAGGTTTTTATTAGAAAGCCAGCATGGCGCAAGCTTCTCATAGAATCTCAGGCCGCACTAGCCCTAGTGGAACGGCGATATCTTGTTTTTGCTCCCCTCATACCAGAAATACTCGAAAATTTAATTTGAGCTTCTACGTGTTTCGGTAAGTTGGTAAAACTAGTGCCATTTGGGAAGTTCGCGAACTCCGCGGCCTCAACTCTCCCGTTTGGTGAAGCTAATGGTGTAAAGGCTAATTAGTTTGTTCGAGGCTTTGCGCTGAGGAAATCTAAAGCCTTTGTGTCGTACCGAGGGCGAGACCGACAACTGACGTCATTCTCTAATGCACCTAATTTACATTGCTGGAACATTTTCGAAGGTTTAATGCATGAGGCGATTCTATCCGTACCACACTATCCTGATTCTGTTTTAAGCCAAGCGTCTCAGGTTCCATTCTTATGAGCGCAGACATATCATTCACCTTAGTGCCTTTGTGTGTTGCATTTAATTATGAAGTATACTAAAATGTATACAGATCAAACAGGCGGGTGGCGAGGCAGTATTATCGATATGTGCTGAATAGTAGAGTTGTTCCGGAGAGAAGTGTGCAGAGAGCAGGTCGCCGTCCCGTCAGCGGCAAGGTTGATTAATGTCGCGCTGCGGGACTGTAATTAGTGTGTCCCGTGACGTGCAGCCTCGTACACGGCCGCGTGGAGCCAGCCAGCCAGCGGAAACGAAGAGGTCACGGTTGAACAGATCGAGGCTTCCTAGAAACATTTTGGAACGTGCGCGAATTGTACGAAATAATTCGCCCATCAAACAACCCGACGTTTCAAAAGATTTATCGTTGTTGTCATCATCGCTGCGTCCTTAGCATCTAACCTAACGCGGTTTTTCGCGTCATTCGCTATGGATGACTCGAAGAATGGGAATAACTTGCCTCGTCATTGTTCCCTACCTGTGGAAGTCTTCAATAGTGGAGTGAATAGTTTTTTACAATGCCTTGGACGTCGTGGCCAATTACTATCAGGTCAGGATTACTATCAAACATTAACTTATTTAGTCTACAAGAAAGAAAATCCTGATTGAAGCCAACAGCAATATACTATTGAAGTTTTCTATTATTTATTACTGTACTCGGGTCTATCATCAGTTGTGACGTCACATATCGAGCAAACTACGTCACCTTCGTGGCCCGGCTTCACGCCCGTGTATAATTTACGCGCTGTCATAATTTCCCAGTTTTAATTTGTGCGCGACACGCCGCACTAAATTCTCTCACGATAACTTTTGTACGGCGACACTACGGTTCCATAAACTTGTGTTTGTGGGACAACAGGGATGTATTGAAAGTTTCACTTTAACAGGTTTTTGCGAGGGTCTCGAGTTGTGGCTCAGGCGAAAGTTTTGATCTTTGTTATTTCAAATCGTCTAACATTGTCCCGCAAGTCGTCAAGTTCAACGTTGTAAGTTAAGAGGCATAAACGTTGGAACTTCAACAACTTGCTCTGGCAAATGTTCAACCATTTGGCGTTTAAACCTAATTGACGGGGGTATGCTACTAGAATTTGTGGTGTACTAACCAAGATTCTGCACACTTTTTGATCACTTATATTGTCGTTTCAGTTTTAAGCTTCACTTAATCAATGGTCTACGGTTCGAATACGCGTCTCTCAGTCTGCGTAAAGCGTTTTCCTGCTCACTGCTTAAGATAGAGGAGACTTGGCGCAAACTCATGTGTTGGAAGTTTCTTTGTCGCCCCGAAGGAACCCGGAAAGGTTTAACGGCTTAACGTAGCCTCTGGAGCAGGGAAACGCTTAGGAGAGTTTACACCAGCGGACACCCACTTAACTACAGACTGCCGACTTACTGACGACCCGAGTGAAACAGTGGTCACCACGCCGGACTGCCGTTTAAAGGGTTGATTCCCAGCGACTCAGAATTTTGATAAGTTTAAATGTATGTTGTCAGTCAGCGTGTGCTTGTCCTTGTCTTAGTGTGTTGTCCATGGCACCCACGACACAGAATCCTAGTGCAGGCCTATGAGTGTGTAGCGTGTATTATTATTATTATTAACTACCAATCGCACTCCATTTTACGTAACTGTATTCATCACTTACGACCGACACAAACTTTATGGCGCCGAGATTCGAGCCCTTAAACGAGCATAATCATTGTCAATTATGATTTTAACGTCGAGATAAAAGACCCCTCGTCTCCGCCATCGGTTTAACGCAGTTGTTGCAAATTGTATCAAAATAATTCACAATTTCACAGTTTATCCTGTTAGGGGATGGCGCAACTTGTTACCGCTAGATATCTTGGGTAACGAACTTAAAGAGTTTCCGAACTCGGCGCAGCCCCCCGCCTTGTTTTATTTTACAAAGATGAGACCGCTTTATGACAACCTTTGAAGTTGTTGCGAAACGTGAACGTAATATTTGTTAATAATGTTATGGAAAACTTATGTCATTATTTATGATCAGGTACATAACTAAAAGCATTGTTTGCAGAAGGATTGTTTGTATACGTCGTTTTATTTCTTAGGTCACGCACTGGATCAACTCACTCGGTTGCAAATGCCGGAATAACTTAGCCTCTTACGGGGTATCTTAACCCCATAAGATAATATTAATATTATGAAGACGTTATGTTTGAGAGTTCGTGTGTAGGATCTTTAAAACTACTAACCTATTCTTATAATTTCTTTCACCAGTAGAATGCTACGTTGTCACTGAGTGACATGGCCATATTGTTTTTTTATCTTGATTTCATCCGTGCAAAGTCAGCGTTGGTCGCTAGTATTTTAAATCTCAGTTAGAGGATTACATTTTATTACGAACCGTTGCGGTACACTTATGTTGAAGTACGCACTTGAAGTATGCACACATTAGATTAGATTGTACGTGTATGTCAAGATACTTCGGGAATTTCGAACCTTCCCAGTTGGTCAGATACCGTCTGAAGATGTCCCTAAGTCTCAAGCATTAAAGCTCGTAGTGGTACTCTTGGCGTAACCTTAAAAAACGAAAACTTAGTTTCGTCTTTAGGAGTCTGCTACCTTTTAACCTAACGTTGCTTAGCAATTACGTCTTGTGTTACAATAGCTAAGTGTAAAAATAATTGTTTTAAACAATTCGCCCGCTCGTGAGTCAAATTAATAATATCAATTTGCCCCGCTCGGGAGTACAAATTGGGTGATCGAGTTCGTCAATATGGAGCGATGTTCTGCGGGAACAGCGAGATGTAGACGTAGGGCTGACTCTTTGTTGGTTTTCCGATTGCTTCCTTTGAAACTCTGTTCGTGATGTTTATAGGGAGGGGTCCTCCCCTCGTGTGTATCATTTGTTCTGTTTCTATCAAATGGAGGAATGTTCATGTCATATATGAATTCTGTTCACATTTCTGTAGTTCAATCGTGTCGCTTTAGTAAGGAGAGCGGTTGAAAGAATGATAGATACATTTTGGCATGGCACCCACGACACTGGGAATCCTACTGAGTATGAATGTGTAACGTAATGACGTTACACAATAGTGTAGCATTATAAATCACCATAGAATAAGTGATAGCCCCTACGTTCGGTAAAACACGCAATTTTAAGATTGATGGGGTCTATATGACGGAACCCGTGCCCTGCGATAAACTGGCGGCGGTCAATAGTTCAACTAACAGGCAGACTGTTGCCAAATGAGACAACTGCTATGACTAGCTAAGGCTTACCTAATACCAGGAAGTCTTGAAGCTACAGCGTACTATACATCACTCTACAATTATAATGTAAGAATACATACAAAAGTTAAATACTTCATGACTAGTACCATATTTCCCTCCAGTCAGTAGGAATTATGTTATTCCCCGAAAGCTTGCAGCCCTGTTCCGTTGAACTCCGGCTCATCCGACATCGGATATCGCCGGGTGCCTCAATAACGCTGGCGATAATCGCCTCGACGAAAATTCGCCACCTCATCAAATTGCGCGATGCGATATCGCTATATAGCTTAATTTGCCCGCATTATGCCCAAATTTATGATACTCTCCGCCATGGCGCTTACCTTGAAGTTTATGGCGCTGGGAAACGGTATCGGTTGTTTTAATGGTGATTATTATCTAGGATATTTTTATTGTTTACCCTGAAACAGGTACGACTAATGGAGTTTAGGATCCATTTTCATTTAATAATTAGTCAATCACACGTCATTGACCTATGATTTATCTGTGTTGTACATAAAATGTTAAAATAGAAACATCCCAGAACAAAACGATGACCGGTTCATATGTTAGCTCTAGTCAGGAACCGATCCTAGAACGCTCTGCTCGGCGAGCGGGGTCAGCAGGCTACGGTGTTGTCTGATTGGGCTAGTTTTGTAAATGGGAGCAATAT